>PVIW01004330.1:0-135762 GCA_004026585.1 Noctilio leporinus
AGGCAGAGGCAAGAAAGGGGAGCAGCTTAGACAAGAACCTAGTATAGAGGAACCATGGACATGGACAACAGGTGGGATTGACTTTGGGGGGAATGGGTGGGTGGGGAGGGGGACAGAGGGGAGCAAAAAGGGGATGGATGTAATATGAGAACAATAAAATTTTAAAAAAAAAGAAGAAGCAGCTTGCAAAGGAGCCAGGGAAGGAGGAGATGTTGAGGTAGAGGTAACAGTGACCATGTAAAATCTTGGCAGTCAGATGAGTTCCAACAGTCATACACTGAAGGGAAGTATGCATTGTGAAGATGAAGAATTAACCATTGGCTTTAACAATGTGGAGATCATGTGAGGTCACTGGTTCAGTAGAGAGGGAGAGGCAAGTGTCAGATGTAGTTCAAGAGTAAGAGGCAAGGCGATTATAAACATATGATTTCAGCAATCCAAGATGGCAGAACAGTAAGTGGAAGCTACTTTAGTCTCCTCCCAGGACCAATCTGGAACTACAACTAAATTGTAGAGAAATCATCCTGAATAATCAACTGAACACTAGCTCATATGTGGAATCTAATGATCAAACTGAACTAACAAGGAAAATGGAGACAGACTCATAGATGGAGGGTGGGCTGACAGGGAGGTTAGAGGGTGGAGGGATTGAGCAAAAAGGGAAAAGGACTCATGGACATGCACAACAGTGTGGTGAGTGCTGGAAGGGGTGGGCATAAGGAAACTAAGTGGTAATGAAAAAAATAAAGACAAAAACATGTGATTTCACTTACACGTGGAATCTAAAGATCAAACTAAACCAACAAACAAAATTGAAACAGATTCATAAACTCAGGAAGTGAGTTGGTGGTTGCCAGCAGGGAGGAGGTTTGGGAGACTGGGTGAAAACGGTGGAGGGATTAAGGAGTACAAATTGGCAGTTGCAGAATAGTTACAGGGACATAAGTCCAGAATAGGGAATACAGTCAATAACATTGCAATAACCATGTGTGGTGTCAGTTGGGTACTGGAAATACCGAGGAGAATATTCTATAAAGTATATGATTGCTTAATCACTAGGCTGTACATCTGAAACCAAGCCAAATAAAATAGAAAGGAAAAAAGAAAACAGTGAATACAAACAGCTTTTAAAGGGAAGACCAGCATGGTCTTGTGGCTGGAGGGGTCCGTGAAACCAAGAGAAGGATTCTTTTGTTAATGTGAAAGAGAGATAGCATGTATGTAAGCTGTTTGGAACTATCGGTGGAGAGGGAAAACTGTTGATGCAAGAAGAGAAAGGATTGCTGGAATTATGGCTTTGAGTGGACAAGAGGTCATATGATTCAGTGTATAAAGGACATTCAATAGCAACAAAGTTTGTGCAAAATGACAGGATGACGGGAATCTAGGGAGGACACATTGGCACAGATGCAGGGAGGTAGATTTGGTGAGGCAAGTTTATGAGAGTTTTTTTTAAATTGTTTCTATTTTCCTGTTAAAGGAAACAAAGTCAACAGATGAAGTGATGCTAGGAGAGGATGTGTTGGGAGAATGAGGATAGAGGAGGTCTGAAATAGTTCTTAGAAGGATGGGAGAGGGATGAATTAGGGAGACACACTGGGTCCCTGAGCACCACTGTGGGCCGGTTTGACAGTGGGGCGCCTGACTTGTAAAGTTGTATGCTTTTCCCTGTCATGCTCAGCCGGGGGAGGGGCAGAGCAATTAGAGATCTGAATTTAACCAGGATGAGGGTTGTGTCCATCTAATACACTAAATAAGAGAGGTGCAAGGGAACTGAGAATGTGCACAGGGAAGGTTTCTGTGGTAGCATGATTTATGGAATTCCAGGTTTATTTTCTTTTAAATTAAGTCCCTCAACTCACTTTACCTTTCCTGCTAAAGGTATCATCTCTTATTCATCCAACTTTGAGACCTCAGAATTGTTTTAATATCGTGTTTCCTCTCATTATCCCAATACACCCAGTCACCAAGAAGCAGCTGTCCCATCATCCCTGTCACCAATGTCACTGTGACAGAAAGTGAGTGTGGGAGCTGATGATGCACAGATGGGCTAAAGCAGGGAAGGTTGGGAAAGCACTGTAGCCCCGAACATGAACATTCTGGAAATCTGAGGTAAAGAATACTGTTCATAATTAAACAAGAGCCATGGACTTCTTACCTGGTGACAAGCTTCTCCAAAGTGTTCTCCTGGCAGAACCAGGTAGAAGCTGCTTGGTCCTTTCTGACCTAACCTCAGAAATCGAAGTTAAGAGGAACCTACTTTTGTAATCACATCCATTATTTCCCTATATCTATGGTTATTTTCAAATCTTAACAGCAGTGTTGAATGATTGCAACAGAGACCTATGGCTTGGAGAGCCTAAAAACAGTTACTTGGGCCCTGGCGGGTGGCTCAGTGGATAAGGCACCAGCCTGTGAACCCAAAGGTCACTGGTTCAATTCCCAGCCAGGTTGCAAGCCAGGTATCCAACCAGGTCTGGAGGCAGGTGAAAGGCAACCGTACATTGATACCTCTCTCCCCCTCTGCCTCTTTCCCTTTCCCTCTCTCTATAAGTAATGAATAAAATATTTAAAAAAATAATAAATAAAATAAAATAGTTACTAGTTGGCCCTTTGAAGGAAGGGCCATGATCAGTCATGGCCTTTGTTGTAGAACTGAATCTCATTACATTTAATACAAATCTACAATACTTACAGAGCCATATCTACAAAAAAGTTCAAAATTTCTTAGTAAGATTAGAGGGCAATTCCTACTCCTGAGTTCCTCTCTCCAGAGATGTTCCCTAAGACAAGACAAAATACATGATCTGCACCCAGATTTAAACATTAATTTTGGGATGTTTGCCAGACCAGATGGTTAGAAAAGCTAAGTACCATTGATTTATTTCTTACCCTTTATGAAGCAATATTAGAGACAATGGGCCTTATCAGAACAAATGAGAATAAACAACAGAATGGAGTTCACAAGAGTATTAAGAACAAATGCTATTAGGTGTTATTATGCTATAATTAATTTACTGTGTAGAAAAGCACTAATTATTAGCAAATTTTAAACTGCACCAACCAAGTTTCATTTAATGGCATCTCAGCAAAGATTGACTTTTCTGTTTCACAAATACTTTTCTTGGTGTGGCATTGTTATAATCATTCCCAGTACTCTGAGAAAAGTCCCCTGCCAATGCAGTTGCCATTCATTAAATGCCTTTGGGCCCTTTAGCACCTTTTAGAGGTGGAGACACAGAGATTAGTAAAACCTGATCTGCTAACAATAGTAAACTTGAGTGGTGATTTGCACCCTGAATGGCAACAACAGTTTTTACAGTGTTTCAGGTCACAGACTCTTACGAGATTGTGATCAAAGCTGCAAATCCTATTTAAGGAAAAAAATGTGCAAAGGCCCATATAAGAAAAATTTGCAAATAATTTTAAGAGGTTTTTTTTTTTTAATTTCCTCAAGGTCATTTATAAAGGTCCATAAGGGGGTTCTTATTTTTAGAAGCTTTGTGATACAGCACGAGTACACTGGCAAGAATGAGCCAGCATGTGCACACATATACACGTGCACATATGCAAGTATCTTAGTTTCTTCTGGAGATTAAGATGGAACCAATATTTTAGGTGGGAGGAATGGCTTATACAGAAATAATGCGACCTGATAAGGAAGGGGAATTCAGGGAGTCAAGGTAGTTCTGTATGACCCATCCTTAGTGGGACACTGAAGCCTTGGAGAAGCGGCTGAAGAAGAGGCTAGAGACTGGATCACACCAGGTTTTGTGTGTTGTGTAAGTGGACCTGTCTCTTTTGCTTCAGGGGTTGTGCCTCCCTAAGAGGGACACACACACTTTGTATGGGCCATGCTATCTATTTACAGAACATGTAAGGATGCATCTGTTTGCTTCTGGCTTGTTCATGTTCTCTTTCCTTTCTTCCTTTGTTTGAACTAAACTATATCATACTAAAGAATAATTTTTATATACTATGTTCTAGAATTTAATTTAATTTTGGAGTATCACTGCTAGGTATATTTTATGTTACCTATTTATACAATACAAGAAGCTGAGATCCTGAAAGGTTACTAACTTGAGCAAGCCCACACAGCTAAAAGTGGAAGAGCTGGGAATTAAACATTCTTTTTTTTTTTTTTTTTGACTCTACATTTTATTCTTTTTCCTCTGGGCTTATTTATACTGAGCCAAATGAAATTTTATTTGAAGAATAATTGATTGTTTCTGGCTAACATAGAATACTGCCTGAGGGTAGGTCAGGTTATTAATTAAAACCATATTTTTTATGTAGTAATTTTATTTAGGCCAATAATTTTTGAGGGAATAGGACTTACTTTTATTTTTGAGTGATTCTTCACTGTTACCTATCCATTCTTTGGTTTTTGTTTTGGTAAAGAGCATGCTGGAGGAAGGCTTATCGTGGCGTTGGACTGAGCCATCCGAGCAGATTGGGAAATGATTGGAAGGGCTAAGACGTGGATGACAAGGCACTGGGAATTTCTCCAAAACACAAATTCCAAGCAATAAACAAAAAAGACTGCATAATAAAGAGAATTACACATTAAGACTGTTAAAAAAAAATGTTCCTGGCCTCCTCTAGGCGTGGCATTGATATAGTGTTACATAATCACGAAGGGGAGGAGGCAATGAGGTCAGGGATGGAAGGCTTTCCATGTTCACAAGTGGGTCAACTGTGGTTTCAAATTCTGTTAGCTTTGATTTTGACATAATAGGTTCTTTTGAGAAGGCCTTTCCAAAAGTTAAGCCCTATTGACGTGAATTCTTATTGAGAACTACTTGTTTATTAAAGACCCTGAGGAGAAGAGTAAAAGGGAAGGGAGATGCAGAAATAAATTTTGGTTGTGAGGCGATTTAGAACTCAGCCCTCAGGGGGATCAATCTGAGGGATGGTACCTTTATATAGGATGGGTGCAGTGTAAGGGCATTCAGAATCCAACAACAAAGACAAGGGTGACTGATGATGTCAAAAGGGAGGAGGCTTCATTGAAAGAACCTGACTTGCTGCATAAGCGTGCTTAGGGCCAGTTCTGAATGGAATACATTAAAATCCATCACATGGCAAAATAATTTATTATGAGACATTGAACCATATTGGCAGGAGAGACAAAAAATGTCAAAGGCACCTCCCAGTGTTGCGTAAATGGTGGGGAAGCATTGTGTGTTCCTCTCTGAAGGACAGCATCTAACCCTGCTCACCCAGAGCCCATCAAGCAACAGCTCTGTTTACAAGGAAGTTTCTGTGACCTTTCCCGCAACCTTTCCCCTCAGCTGGATCCCAGCACAGTCCCATTTCACAGCCTTGCATCATCTCCTTGGAGCGGGGCCAGGGGGAGAGGGGAACAGCTGCAAAGGGATGATTGGGAAAAGCCACAAGGATGCTACAGAAGGTCCAGAAATCCCCTTTACTATGTACATTTAAGGAGCCTGAGGGCACTTTCAACTAACATGAGAGTACTTTCCAGTGTGAGAAGAGAGAAACAAAATGCAAGTTGAGTGGCATGACCACACTGCAGGGCAAAGACCTTTATAATGAAGCTAAAAGTTTTATCTATTTCTTAGCATTTGGTAATATGATGCCAGACATGTTTACTAAAGCCTACGAACAGATGCTCTTGATACAACAGGGCATAAAATTGCGAAGCAAATCATAAAGCCCTACTGTATTTTCATAAGTAAAATGCATACTTTAAAGATCTTTCAATTGTTCAGTGTCACTGTGCACATTATGACTTAGTCTTTTTAAAAAAATCTCAATTACTAAAGTGACTCTTCGGAGCTGTCAATAGATCCATAATATGATAAGCAATTGTTTTTAAGAGCATATCAGTTGTTATTTAACCTTACCTCATTCCTCTAAATTGAAAAACACTATTACTAATGCATATCTTAGAATGGCATGAAGCATTTTCCCCCTCTATTTTGGTTCTTTGAATGAATTTCATCGCTGTGTTATGATTTACAATCTGGATATTATTGCAGCACTTTTAAATCTCACTGTACCTGTGTAATTGCAGCTGCAAAATGAAGATAATATTAGAGTCTACCTGCTACAGTTGTTTGAAAATTAAATGGAATAATACATGTAAAGTGCTTAACAAAATGCTGGGACACAGAAAGACTCAGTAAGTGCTAGCTATAATAATCTTTATCATCACCATCATTATTTGTTTAAATTCAGATCTGTAAAGAACATACCAATTTTTTAATGATAAATTTTGTTTGAAGATAGCATATAACTTCTGACTAATTTTTCATAATTATCAGTACTGTCTGCCTTGAAAATATACAAAAAATTTAGCACCTTCCAAATTTGTTTGGCAAATGAGACATTTAGTTATATATATATATATATATATATATATATATATATAAATATATATATGGAGAGGTATTTTTTAATATCAATTCTAAAAGTAGGTAGATTTAATTTTCATGGATGGTAATGTTTGATTTGTGACAAACCTGAAAATCTCCATAATTAAAGTTTGTTGATAATCATATTTGCATTATATATTTTGTCCACTCTTTAAATCTACTATACCACCATAGAGTCCTTTAAAAAATGATTTTATTTATTATTTTTAGAGAGAGGGGAAAGAAGAGAGGCAGAGAGGGAAAGAGGCATGAATGTATGGTTGCCTTTCACCTGCCTCCAGCTATGAACCTGGCTGGAGACCTGGCTTGCAACCTGGTTACGTGCCCTCTCTTTGAATTGAACCAGTGACCTTTGGGTTTGCAGGCTGGTGCCTATCCACTGAGCCACCATGTGGAATGCTTGAAAGTGTGTCATGCTGAGGGAGTTGGAAACATCTGTGAATCTCGAACTCCTCTTGACTGCTTTAGGACCCTAGATTCTCAAGCTTTGTTGAGAAATGGTCAGAGATGAGTGGAAAGTGTTTCAAAATCAGAAGATATGTGTCACTGCCTATCTGCCACAATAGGGAGACCTGTCTTTGTTTAAAGGCCACCCAGACATTGTCTTTTGATATTTGTATGCACACCCCAGTGCCATAAATGGGCATTTCAAGCTGAGGTCCCTCCCAGCCTTGGGTACATCATGGGATGGGTATTCCATATCTAGATATAAGAATATTTTCCAGGCTTAAAATCTGATGTAAAGAGAATTAAATGCCCCCATAATTAATTTTCTAAAAGCTACAAATACAATTAAATTTGGATATGTCCTAATAAAATAAACAAGTAATGTTTTCCAGGCTTCCTATGTAGAAATATCATTTCTTGAAGTGGTTAACACTTTGATGTTTCAGAAGTTCTTCCTTTCTGGCTTACCACAACTTTAAATTCCCTAATAGTGATTTGTCTTAGACTCTCTGAAGGCAGGTTCTAAGACAAAGACTTCTGTCCAGGTAGCTAATTCATGAATAACTGGAAAGCAAGAAACAAGTGATACTGGAAAGTAAGGAAAAATGGTGAAGGATTGAACAGGAAGTGAGAAAAGCAAATGTAAGGATGCATTACTGAGTTGGCCACATTAGTGGTGCTCAATTCTCTTGTTCCTTCTGTAGAACCTTATGGTATGTTTCAGAATTGATCATCTGGTATCAAAAGGGTGAACAGCAGTCCTTCAGCTTCTGTCTCTCATTGGTCAAGGGAAGCCTCCCTAATATGTACTCTATTGCAGTTCTCAGTGATACATGTGTTCTTGCTGACTTCCCATGTAGCTACTTCAAAACCAAAACCAAACAAAAAGTGAAAATCCAGGCAGAAACTGAGAGATACTTAACACAGGTTTGAGTCCAGTGCTGTTAGGCTGCACATGTAGGATGATGGGTACAGCCTTCCAAGAACTGGTCACCTCAATAGTCCTGGAATAGGATTTGGGTAGAGTTCAGGAGGCCTCTTCTTTAATTTGTCCTTATCACTTTGCAGATTTTCTCATTCCCATACCCTTCCAAGGTAGTAGCCAAACTTGCAAGGACTTAATGAGAGTTAGTGAATGAGCTACAGACCTTGCTACTAGAGCTAGACCTGAAGCCATAATATTTTCTCTCTTCTGCTAATTAATTTTGAATTTACCTTATATTTGGCTGGTAAAATAGTTTGGTTGTTGCCTTGTGGGATGACCTGAGGCCTTTGTCATTGGGGGGGTCTGAACCCTGGGTTGCCCTACCCTTGTTGGGCTATGGCTATTGCAACTGCTGATTCTCAGTTACCACTCAAAGTAGAAGCACCAAAAGACATCTCAGTGAGCCTCCTCTCTCAGATATTCTCCTCCTTGACCCCAATGGGTAGCAGCAACCCTAATTCCCCATGGGAATTAAGGTCAATTATTATTTTCAATATATTGAATTCTACTTGCTGATCCTCTGGCATAAGAAGCTCAACTTGACTAGATGGCAGTTGTAGCTTCAAGTATTCTAGAATGATTGCAGTGTACCCTGAGCTAAGTGTCCCATCCTGGCAAATAAGGATTCTACTATGACCTACAGTGATGGGGACAAGAAGCATACATTCTGAAAGTGGGCCTCTGGGAGTGAGGGTGAGGGGCACCAACCCTACTTCTGCCCTTGGTTCCCAGGTCTGTATGTTCCATCTATTTGGGACCTGGAACGAGGTACAGAATATAGCCACAGCTTGGAGGACTGCATGCCTGCCTCACAGAATTCTGTGCTTGAACTGGTACCTTTACTTTACAAAATCTTTTACATATAGTTATTTATTCTACTCAGGTCTATTGCTTCTTACTGATGAGGTGTATAATAAGACTAATGGATTCTGAGAATTTGTGCCCATTATATCTCTTTTTTCCATGAATGTGGTCTGTCCTTCTCAAGATGAAGCAGTCAGAAGAGGGAAGGTACGTGAGAAATACGTGTGCAGCTTTATACTCAAATAATGACTTTGTGGTGAATATAACCCACCAAGATAACAAAATTTATTTTGCAAATAGTTCAGTAAATCAAAGCTGCCATGCAGAACATATGACCGTTAATGGCAATCCCAGAATAGGGATTTTTTTCTAAGAGAGCCCTCCAGACTGGTGAAGAGCTGTTTAGGTTGCAAATACAGTCAGGCTGATGCCCATGTATTTGGGCATTGAAAGAGAAAAGGAAATTTCTTAACATCTGCTACCTCTTCCTCCCCATTTGCCCCATCCCCCTTCTGAAATAGCCTCATTAGCTTCAAGAACTTTGAGAACTGTGGGCAAGTTAGAAATAGAAAGTGCATCCCTCCCCTTCAGGGCATATGGGACTTGCTCTGTCTGTCTTGGGTGATGCGCAAAGGAGGGCCATTGCTGTCCAAGAGGAAGAAGCAGAGTCACATCAGGGAGGACAAAGGACCAGGGCACCGGCAGCATCTGCATTTCAGTCTCTAAGAGGTTAGGTGCCCAGCAGCTGGTGAAGGCACCCTCTGGGTGTCTGGCTCACAGGTGGTGGATGGATCAGAGAGGGTACCAGAGGAGGACACAAGAAGAGAAGGAACTTCCAAGTGGCAGAGGTGTGTGCATCCTGGTGTGCAGTCCTGTGCAGGAGGAGCTCTCTCCTTACCCCCACCATACTGAGGAGTAGGGAGTTGTAGCAGCTTAGTCAGCCACCCTTCTCAATGGACGTATGCAAGGGTTAACAGTACAAGTGACTAGTGATCTTCTGCAGTTCCCAGAAGTGACTACTGAAGACCTTGGAGAAGATGAAATAATAACTGTCTGGTCTTCATGGAAAGTTTGCAGCAGGAGAAAATGGATTGCTTTACTTGATTCATGGTTTGCAACTTGAGGTAGCAAACTCTAGGATAGGAGAGTGGTTGTTTGTGTGCAGGTTCAGTGGAGTGAATGATGAGCCACCTATTATCCTGGTTGTTAAAAATTCTCTTGGCAGAAGAGAACGGTATTGTTAATTAGATTGGAAAACGCAGAAGGTAGTGTTCTTTGTCTTTATAGCCTGGATATATCAAGAGTGGTTAAAGTAGTTCTTGGAAGGGTGACAGCTATTGTACCTACAATTAATCATGAAAGAGCCAGCACAAACATGTAGCATTTGCACCTGTTTGCAAAAGGTTTTTGGTGTGGCAGCTGTGGTAACTAATGTTGGACAGATCCTTCTTATTGACCTCTGTCTTGATGACTAATCATGCAGCCAGAATGAAGTAGAAGCATCAGCAATCAAGGTTCAACTACAAGAGGAGGGCAGAGTAAGCCTACAGGAAGGACACACCTTAAGTACCCAGAGTGGGTAATAGGGGAGGCTGTGGCACTGGACCAGTAGGACAGAACACCTACTACATTAGGCCACACTACCAAGACACCAAGTCAAAGCAGTTCTACCTAATATATAGAAACAAACACAGGGAGGCTGCCAAAACGAGGAGTCAAAGAAACATGGTCCGAAGGAAAGATCAGATCAAACCTCTAGAAAAAAGAGCTAAATGAAATGAAGATAAGCAATCTATCAGATGTAGAGTTCAAAACACTGGTTATAGGCCCTGGTTGGTGGCTCAGTGGATAGGTGCCAGCTGTGAACCCAAAGGTCTCTGGTTCAATTCCCACCCAGGGCACATAACCAGGTTGCAAGCCAGGTCTCCATCCAGGTCTGTAGCTGGAGGCAGGTGAAAGGCAACCACACATTGATGTTTCTCTCCCTCTCTGCCTCTCTCCCTTCCTATCTCTCTGGAAATAATAAATTAAAATTAAAAAAAAAAAAATCCACTGGTTATAAAGAAGCTCAAGGAACTTAGTGAGGACCTCAACAGCATATAAAGATCTAGTCAGAAATGAAGGATACAATAATTAAAATAAAAATTTATAGGGAAACAACAGTAGAGTATATGAAGCCAAGAATCAAATCAATGATGTGGAAAAATAAGGAAGTAAAAAACAACCAATCAGAATGACAAGAAGAAAAAAGAATCCAATAAAATGAGGGTAGTTGTCTCTGGGACAACTTCAAGAGGTCCAACATTTATATCACAGGGGAACCAGAAGGAGATGAGAAAGAGCAAGAAATTGGAAACCTATTTGAAAAAATAATGAAAGAAAGCTCCCCTGATTTGGAAGGAAATAGACATGCAAGTCCAGAAGTCCCAAACAAGATGAATGCACAGGGGCCCACTCTAAGACACATCATAATTAAAATGCCAAAGGTTAAAGATAGAGAGAATCTTAAAAGCAGAAAGAGAAAAGAAGTTAGTTACCTACAGGGGAGATCCCATAAGACTATCAGCTATTTCTCAAAAGAAACTTTGCAGACTAGAAAGATTGGCAAGAAATATTCAAAGTCATGAAAAGCAGGGATCTACAACCAAGGTTGCTCTACCTAGCAAAGATATTATTTAGAATCAAAGGGCAGATAAAGAGCTCCCCAGACAAGAAAAAAGCTGAGAGTTAATCATTATTATATGAAATGTTAAAAGGGCTTTTTTTTTTTTT
The DNA here is from genome assembly GCA_004026585.1 of Noctilio leporinus. NCBI lineage: Eukaryota > Metazoa > Chordata > Mammalia > Chiroptera > Noctilionidae > Noctilio > Noctilio leporinus. The sequence continues at coordinate 11,410 of PVIW01004330.1, forward strand.
AAAAAAAAAAAAAAGAAGATCAAAAGTATAAACAATAAAATGACAAAAAATATAAATCTATCAACACTTGAATCTAAAAAACAAACTAAGCAAACAAGATGAACAGAGACAGAATCATGGATGTAGAGAGCATTTTGATGGTTGCCAGATGGGAAAAGGGTATGGGGGAATGGGTGAAGAGGTGAAGAGGTGAGGGGATTAAGAAGTACAAATAAGTAAGTAACTACTGAATAGCCATGGGTATGTAAAGTAGATTATAGGTACCCAAAGAATTTATATGCATGACCCATTGACATGAACAATGGTGAGGGGATTATCTGAAGGACTGGAGGGTGCTTGTGGAGGGGGCATAATGGGAGAAATATCAGGACAACTGTACAATCAATAAAATATAATTAAAAAAATAAAATAAAATGGCAAGCTGTAAAAAATAAGAAAATGCAGTTTGAAATTATGAATTTGCAAAGTACTATAAGAATAATTTATAGTAATGAGTTTAAAAATCAATTTTTGCCCTGTTTAGTGGCTCAGTGGATAGGTGCTGGCCTGTGAACCCAAATGTCGCTGGTTTGATTCCTAGTCAGGACACATAACCAGGTTGCAAGCCAGGTCTCCACCCAGGTCCATTGTTGGAGACAGGTGAAAAGCAACCATGTTTCTCTCCCTTTCTTCTTCCCTTCCTGCCCTTCTTTCTAGAAATTATGAATAAAATCTTTTAAAAAATCAACATTTTATTACTTTCTTACCAGCTGCAAAATGTTTTGTACCAGTGAATTTTTACAATGATGCAGAAGGTATCATTTTTTTTTTTTTTTTTTAATTTGAAGAAAGAATACTTGAACTATAGAAAAACAAACAAACAACAGATCAAAGTGGGTGTGTGCAGTCCCTGGGGCAGGCACAAGACTGCAAGTTCAAAGAGGTGAAAGAAGTCTGCTGCTACTGAAGCTGGAATGAAAAAGGTTGTAGTTCATTCACCACAATCCAAAGCTCCTGTGACTGCTTTGCAAGGGCCTGGAGCAGCTGGAGGAAAAGCAACACCCTGTAATCAAAAACAATTTTGGGAAGCTCAAAGCAAATATGTTAGATCCCTTTGCCTATTCTGATCCTCAGGTAGTTTTTTGAAGGATGTCTTGGATTTTAAACAGTTCTTCACTGTGAAAGGCATCTGCCTCTACTGCATAGATGACACCTTTGATGCTCAACTCTTTATGGGTTATGTCTTCATTCCCTGGCATAATAAGGCAATTGAGCTTGAATGTTTCAATGACATGGATGAAAGTGAAAATGAGGAAAATGTGACATTAGATCTAAAGAATAAGTCACCCAGTTCTCAGACCTAAAAGGGGCTTCTTCAATAGACTCTGCAGAAGTCAGGGATACCTTACACTGGCCCCAGCAAGAAGGAAGTCACCCACGGGATTGTGACCACTCACCATGCAGGGTCAGACCTCAATGCCAAGGAGCATGTGCTCAATGTTTAAGCCAACTGTGAATTGTAATGAACATGTATGACACATCTTAAAATGTAAATAAAAACAAACAAACAAAACAAAAACCAATCTGTTAGTGGAAGGCAATGTTTTATGTGATACCATGTTAATGTTTCAGGAATTAGGTAAACACTTTAATCGTAGTGCTAGAGGAGGCTCTGTAGATATTCAAGAAAACCTGGCTGCCCATTTTGGTAAGGAAATTACAAGGCATAAGAAATCCAATGGAGTCAACTTGAAGTCAGATGGTTGGCTCTTATTGTCAAGGATGGTGCCACATTGCTGCTGTGGGTAGGGAGTTCAATAGTGGCAGTAGCTAGATAATATTCTTGATTAGAGAAAGCCCATGCTCTAAAGTTCATGTATAGCCTCAATCCCTGACACAGTGGCTGCATCATTCATAACTCATTATGTCAGCACCACTGGGCTGAGTAAATAAGATGATTGACACAGGATGATGTATCATCTTGTCCAGTTGGTGATTAAGCACCTCCTCTGTGGTGAATGCTCCTTAGTGAGACATGAATATCTGCATGCTAACATACTCCCATGTGAGACATAAATATCTACATATTATATTCACTGCCATTGTTCCACCTACTTGCCTCTTTTTCAGACTTCCTTCCCCTTGGTCTTTGATTCTTCAGGCACAGGGGCCAATGTATATTCGTGATTCAAAGCACTCTCTCATCCATGCAGAGTAAACAGCCAGTTGTAGCGATTGCAGTTTTGAACACTGAGAGAATATTTTCCCTAGTTTGGACCACCTCTGAGTGAGGGTGTAACATGGCAGCAATACATCTGGCTAAAGCCAATGCATTACATCTTTCCATCTGTGGACCAGACCTGACCTTTTCCTCCTCTGTCAGTTGATCATAATTGTTTCAGGTTGGGTTCCCCTGGAAGCAGAGATTTAACATACAAGAGGTTTATTAGAGTGTACTTTTGAGAACAGTACCTGTGGAAGGAAAAAGAAGAGGGCAGGATTGGGCAAAGAGATAAATAAACTACCATGCAATTTCTATGGAATTCCTGAGCCAGCTGGGCAGAACGGTCTAAGGCTAAAAGACTCTGAGAACTTTCTGAGTTAGGACAAAAGGGCCAGACCTTTATATGCCTTTATGAATGGTCAATAAGTGTAGGCTGCTCCAGAAGAAGAGAGATCTTTGTCAAGAAAGCTCTTTTTAAAGTTGAGCAGTCTCCAAAATTACTGGCAGCTGAGTGCTGGCCATTACAGCAGGTGGGTCATTCCGAAAGGGAAATCCAGGTAGTGGATTTCAGCATATGTTAGAATAGTCAACCTCTAAGAGGCATGAATTGAAGGAGAGGTGTTGGTATCACAAAGCTGGGTTCGATGGCAGTCTATTATGTAATTTGCTTGTTCTTTCTAAATCTGCACAAATCTGAACCTGAATGAAAACTTGTCTGCATTCGTATGCAGGATTGTTGCTGTGCCCCTTTACCTATGGCTTGGTTGGGTATCACAGGCAGCACTGACCCATGCTCTTCCAGTATTCCAGGTAAGGCTCCAACTCTATATACACACATTTTAAAATCATCAGATGCAAGGGAGCTCAATTCCTATCCAGAAATTTATCACCTTGATGGAGGAAGACCTTGTCCTCAAGAAACCTATATATCTCTACTTTCAGTCTAGGGGATTTATTGATGACTGTAGAAAGTCTATGAAGAATTAGGGTGTGAGAACACTAAGGTACAAATCAAAGTTAAAAATTAACATACAAGCTCACTCTTAAAAAGAAATAATTCATGGAAGCAACAACGAAATAATTGAGCAAACAGAACATCCTTGATACATGATAGCGATGCTTACAAGTACTTTCAGTTTTCTCTTTTGGCAACCAAAACTGAGCGGAGTCAAAATGGAAGTTTCTTTGTTTATTATGTTTTCTTTTCAGAATACAGGTTTGTAGAACTTTAAGGTTGGTACAAATATTAAATCTTCTAGTTATCACTTTTACCTGGAGTTAAATATTTATGTTTAAAAAATTAGTTATCTGGAAAAGATACCAATTATTTAATAATTTACTTATTTTTTCACTTACAGTTGTAAATGAATTCTAATATTCATACCTACTAATCAATTGATTGATGGAGATATTAGAAGAATTTATATACAAATTATATACAACAAAACAAATAAAGTATATATAGTAAACAATATGTATATATAGTAAGTCTAATATGCTACATAATTCAGGTGTAATACATAAAAAACTTGAGAGAAAATTAAATGATGTAGACTATGCACATCTCAGATCTGAAGGATAGTGTGGTGGTTTTAACAGAAATTGTGTGAGCTTCCTCCCATCAAGATTTGGTGTCTGACATTCCCTCCCTTTGAGTATGGACTGGCATCAGTGACTCTTTTATAATGAATAGCATGTAAATAGGGTATGAGCTGTGTAACTTCAAAGCCAGACAAGAAAAGACTATGAGGCTTCCTTCCACTTATTTCTCTTGGGAAGTTCACTCTAGAAGTAGTAAAACATGTAGTCTGATTATGCTGAGACACCTAAGCTGGAGAAGACACAAGTAGACACTCCGGTAATAGCCCAGTTAAGCTAGCAGCTTATGATTCTGTCCATGAGTCCATGTTTGGGTGAATCATCTTTGACACCCAGTCCATTCAGACATTTTAGATGACCTCCGTCCCAGCCAACATTGAAGTGGAACCATATCAGAGACAGTTAAGAGTGAATGACCCAGCCAACCCTTTATCTAACTCCTAACTTGTAAAACATAAGTGAAAACCAAGTAAAATGTTTGCTCCCATAGGTTTTGTATAATTGTAGGTGGTGGTAATATCTGAATCATATGTGCCAAGTAGTCTACTTCATACTTCATGTCATTCAATTCCTTCAATCTGGACAATCCTGCAAAGTAAGTGGTATTGCATTTTAGAGATGAGGAAAGTCAGTTTCCTAAAAATTAATGCTCTCCTAATATCATGCAGCTAGGACGAGGCAGAGATGGAGTTCAAACTCAAGTCTGCCTGATGAACTATAACCTGAAAAATAAAATCAAAAGGATCTTAAATTTGTAGAGTAAGACTCACTTTTCAGGTAGGAAAAGAAATGGCAACATATGTGATTGAATTAGAAATACCCACATTCAAATAAAATAATTAAAACACTTCCAGAGTTCAGCATGTGCAGGCTGAAAATAAAATGGAAAAAAAAAAAAATTGGATGAGAGGGCCCTAGTGAAAAACAAATTTAACTATTACCATATGAACGTTGTTGCCTGAATAGTGATGATGCCAAATGGCTGAGCAAAAGGTATTGAAAATAATCTGTAACAACTTTTGTAAAGATTTTTTGGCATGAAAATGAAGAGTAATTTCATTTTGAAATACTAAAAAACAAGTAACAATATAATTAGTATCAGTGAAAACTGAGTAATTACCGTGCTTTGCTTTAAATGACCTTTGATGAAATTCTAGTTCTTCAATATGCCATTACTCATTTAACCCAGCATAAAAAAGGAGAAATCATTTTGTTTTTTGCTTTCACCATCTTTATAGGTCTGCTGTTAAAGCAGAAATTTCAAACTTAAATTATTGTATCACATGCCCAGACTGATTGAGGGACTATAATTATACTGCTCACTTACAAAACAAAACATATTTTAAAATTTGTTCTGACTGTGTATGTAGTTTGTAATTTACTTATACCAAATAAAAATATTTTTATTTTTATCCTGTTAATTTACACAGTGTTTTTTACATATTAACTCTAAGTACTTGCAAAAAAACTTGTCATCACTTATTACCCCTTCACCTCTCTGCTTGGTCTCTACCTTCAGAGGTTCTTGGCTTGATTCCTCTCTGATATTTGAAATTTTGGGAATATTTTGGGTATTCAGGGTATATTTATTAGGAATTTATTTGCTTGATCCATGGTTCTTAAGTATCAGTACTTGTAAGAATCAGGTGGGGAAAGTGTGATAAAAAATCTATAGATTCCTGGGCCGTATTACCAGAGATTCTGACTGGAAGGCAGTAGGATGGTCCAAGAAATCTTAGAGTCCTTTGTCAGCAGGACTTGAAGAATTTCTTTTGCAGATGGTCTATTATATTTGGACAAACACTGTCCTAAGTATTGTGCTAGTAGTTTTAGTAACTCCCACCATATTGTAGGATGCCATTTACCTAAGTTGCCAAATGTGTAGCCTTCACCCATATAAAGGTATTCAGTTTCTTAAAAATGAAAACTTTCATAATTTGAAAATATTACCCAAAATATATTTAGCCATTTAGTGGAAATAAAAATATTTATTATTAGTATTTGCAATTATTACTTAAAATAGCTTCACAAAATTTAAAGCTATACAACAACCTTAGCACAGAATGTTTACTTTATAATAATGATCATAATAATATATGATTATATATTTTAATACATAAAACCTATTTATATGATATATATGCTTATAATTACCTTGAAAACAATAGCTATAATTATACATTAAATAAAATAATCATCAATTTAATTGTGCTGTATAGCTCAATTAAAATTTTCATTAAAATTTTCAAATAATAAAAAGTAACCAAGGTTTAAGTATTACATAGTGCTCACATGCTGGTTTCTTATTAATCTCTGTGCTCACTTTTGTTTTGAAGTAACAGAGGTTGATTTAAAGCCTATGAATACTCCTAATGACTTAATTGCTCTTAGACTTGATTTATCTTTACTATATGTTCTTGTCTTTCAGGCTATTTACCTCCAGAGTTTCTACAAAATTATCGTATTGTCTATCAAAATGACCATCAACTAAAATTAAAGATGGAAAAGACAAACCCATTAAAATTTCCCCTACCACATTTCATTTTTGTATTAATTTAGCAACAAACCTATTAAGAAATCCCTAATGACAGAATTTAAAATAACACAGGGCAACTGCTCTCTATGATACCTGTTAAAATAGGCCTCTTCGAAATGTTGAATAAGTTATCTCTGTTTTTCTGAGAAATGAAGTAATCATTTCTAGTTCACATCTCCTCCATGCTATTAAAGTAGTCTATGTAATACGTTAAGACAAGGATCTGTGAAGCCTGCAAATCCTCTCTCATCAATGAATTTTGATATGGGATAAGAACAATTTTTTAATCTATAAAACAAGAATGATAATTCAATTTTTTAAAAGTATTTCAAAATTTTCAAAGATGAAATAAGATCATGTGGAGGCTCTACCCCAAGTATGACAGTGTCTAGAGCTCTGTAGACTTACTTTCCAGCAAAACTAAGAAAGATATTCTGAAAACAGCTAGTTAAAAGTCTCTGGAAATAGATCTAAGGGAATATAGCAAATAACAAATTTTTTACTTAAGAAACTCTACTAAAACTTGGCAAGACCAGTGAGAGTTGGTAGTATTTGAGTGAAGAGCAAAGCTCTCTTTCACTTTCCTACCTCAGCGAGCTAGAAACTCCACTCCAGACTTGTGTAGCCAACAACACAGGGCTATTTCACACAGCCCAGCTTCAGGTCACAGGGCTATTTCCCTGGGAGGGGCAGGACAACAGAATTTCTCACCCATTATCTGTTGCTAGGCCAAAGTGTGACCAGCATTTGGGTTCTTTGATTCCCCAAGAGCGTAATCAGGGGGAAACCCCAGAGAAATTTCCAGACAGATTTTATTCAGCTTACACTAGAGCACAAGAAGGTCCTCCTAACTGACTTGGGAGCTGGCTCTGCTAGGCTGCTTTTATAAGTTGGAGAAAAGGAGGACTGGGTAAAGCCAGGCTTTCAAATTATTTCATTTCTGGGTCAGGTGACTTCTTTTTCTAGCTGTGTTTCCTGGTAACAATTTTCAGCCTGTGCTCTCTGGGAAAGATGGAAGTGAAGTTCACTACTAACCCTGGGAAGGTGCATGGAGGTCAGTAGTTTCAACGTCTGCCAAGAAACAAGCAATTAGAAGGGTGATTTAATCAGCTACCTCTGTTTTTTTGAGCAGGAAGTAAAGGGGTGGCGACAATTTTATACTCAGCATATCCAGAATCCCTTCTGGCAACCTGGTCTTAACTTGACTTCCTGGCCACCTGGTATTTTCCATTCCTAGACCTAAGTCCTTACACTGGCTCCTAAATTCTGGGCAACTATGATTGACCCATGGGGGTCTTTTCTTTCACTCAGCCCCCCATTCATGGGACAGGGAAAGACTCTATCACTGAAAATATTGAGGCCTTTTCTCTCCCTTGCTTCTTTTCTCTTCCTTGCTCCATGGAATCAGGGAGATTCCACCCTGAGAAAGGCAAGCTGAAACAGCCTGAGGTTGCTGTCTGCCCATTTCACTCAGCCCCTAAAGTGGTATGTTTAGAGAAAGACTTACTGTCTTCACTCCTGGATCCAGAGCCATGGCTAATACAGTTTACTTAGTGGTAAAATCAGGCTATTGAATATCTACTGAGGAGCCCTGAATCTGTCCTCCAAGGAACTGAGATGAGCACTCTTTGGGCCAGAACAAATTTCAAACACTGACCTGAGGAGCAATCCCTTCAAAAAACCCCAGATTTGATGAGATGGGTCTGCTGAACAATTTGTACTCTAGAACTTTATTGAAAACGGTAAAGCAGTTACCTGGCAATTACTGTAGTTTGATAGCTAGGTGTGGGCAGAGAAAGAGACAATCCAGAGTTTCCTGCTACACTAATGCCACCCCATGGTGCCTGTGGGTTATCCAAGGCTGCTTGCCTTAAAGAGCTACATTAGAAGCTTCACGGAGTGGCTGACATACTTCACTGAAATAGTTTAGTTATTCATTAAACAAATAAAAAGCAATAATAAAAACAAGTCCCAGAGAGACCAGTAGCAGAGTTGCTATAATTCATTCTTATAATGCCATTTCCAACAGAAAGTGTGAAATACACAAAGAAACAGGAACATGTGACCCATACTTGGAATAAAGCAGACTGTGTGAATGTCTGATTTAACGAAGACTTCAAAGTAGCCATTATATATATATATATATATATGTTCAAAGAAAATGCATTAAAAAGATTTTATTTATTATTTCTAAAGAGAGGGGAAGGAGAGAGGCAGAGGGGTAGAGAAACATCAATGTACAGTTGCCTTTCACCTGCCTCCAGCTACAGACCTGGCTGGAGGCCTGGCTTGCAACCTGGTTATATGCCTTGGCTGAGAATTGAACCAGCAACCTTTGGGTTCACAGACCGGCGCCTATCCACTAAGCCACCAGCCAGGGCTAAAAGTAGATTTTAAAACCACAAAGAGATATCATTTCACATGTGTCAGAATGGGTATCATCAATAAATTGATAAGCAAGTATTGGCAAAGATGTAGAAAAAGGGGACCTCTTACTCACTGTTGGTAGGAATGGAGACCGGTGCAGCCACTATGAAAGGCAGCATGAATTTAGCTCAAAAAATTAAAAATGGAATTTTGTATGACCCAGCAATCCCACTTCTGGGTATATACCTAAAGATCCAAAAGACTAATTCAAAAGAATATATGCACCCCTATGTTCATTGCAGCATTATTTATTATTATTATTTTAATGATTTAAAAAAATATTTTATTTATTATTTTCAGAGAGAGGAAGGGAGAGAAGCAGAGAGGGAGAGAAACAGCAATGTATGGTTGCCTTTCACCTGCCTCCAGCCATGGACCTGGCTGGAGACCTGGCTTGCAACCTGGTTATGTGCCCTGGCTGGGAAATCAAACCAGCAACCTTTAGGGTTCGCAGGCTGGCACCTTATCCACTGTGCTACCAGCCAGGGTGATTGCAGCATTATTTACAATAGCTAAGAATTGGAAGCAGCTCAAGTGCCCAACAGCAGATGAGTGGACAGAAAATGCTGTGGTACTTTTACACAATGGAATACTACTCAGTTGTAGAAAAAGAAGAAAATCTGAACTTTTTTGACAGTATGGATGGACCTGGAGAGTATTATGCTAAGCGAAATAAACCAGTGAAAGAAAGACAAGTACTATATGATTTCACTTACATAAGGTCTGTTCTGAATGTATTGAGCCAATGTCAATGTAATTAAAATGTTTGCGTGGCTGATACTTTTGAGAAATACCTCGTATGTGGAATCTAATGAAGAAAATAAACTAAGTGGAGACAGTATGGTGATTGTCAGAGGGAGGGGTGAATGGGGGGTAGGTAGGTCAGGATATAGGAGTAATTAATGGTAATGGAAGGAGACTTAACTTGATGTGGTAAACACACAATACAATATACAGATGATACATTGTAGAATTGTATACCTGAACCCTATATAACTTTATTAACCCATGTAACCCCAATGATTCAATACAAAATAAATAAATAAAAAGAAGTAAAGGATGGTATAATAAAAATATTACAATAAATAAAGACTATTAATAAGGAGATAGAAATTATTAAACAATGAAGAGAAAAATCTGGAGCTGAAAATTTCAATAAGTAAAATAAAAAGTCACTGTAGGGGTTCAACAATAGATTTGAACAAAGAGGGTAAATAATTGGCAAACTTAAAAGTGGGTTGCTTCAGATTGTATAATCTCTACACAATCTGAAGAACAGAGAGAAAAAAGAATGAGGAAAAATAAACAGTCAGAGATTGTGATATACTATTAGGTACACCAATATAAACATAATGTGAATGTATCAGAAGAAGAGTAGAAAAAAGCAAGAAACAAAATTATTTGAAGAAATAATAGTTGAAAACTTGTTATATTTATTGGAAAACATACATACACAAAACTCAACAAACTTCATAGAATAAATGCAGAGAAATTCACAAACAGACAAATCATAGCAAAAATGTTGAAAGCCAAAGATAAGGAGAAAATTCTTGAAAGCAGCAAGAAAGCAATGACTTATCACTTACGGGCAAAAAAGATTAACAGGCAAATTCTCATTAGCAACAATGGAGGCTTGAAGGCAATGGGGTAGCATATTCAACGTGCTGAAACAAATAAACAAATAAACAACTGTCAACCAAGAGTATTATTATGTAGCAAAGCTGTCTTTTAAAAATGAAATAGAAAATGTAATGTAATACAACAATAAAATTCAATTAAAGTAAATAAATAAAAATGAAGTAGAAAAAAGACATTAGAAGATAAACTGAAAATGAAAAGGATATTATTTATGGCTCCACATTCAAGAAATGCTAAAGGAAGCTTGTAGGCTATGATCAAATTATCTCATTTTTTTCAAAGCTACACACACACACGCACACACATATGAACATATATTAAGATTATGTAATTATGAAAGCATAAATGCATATTTCTTTTCTTAATTGATTTAAGTTGTGTAAGTTTATATATTTATTATATATAACATATAATTTATAACTATATTTATATATTTAATTATATAAAACAAAATACATCTATAATGAATTATTGAACCTATGGCATATAGAAATGTAATATGTTTACATTAACCCAGCTCAATTCAGAAATGGAAATGACTTATGGTAACTCAAATCCACAGAAACAAATTAATATATCCAGAAATGATGTGATGACTATTCTTGATCTGTCCCATAATCCCTTTTTACTAAATGTGATACAGAGTTTACATGCTTGATTCCCAGATAGTTCTTGCTCTGGAATGCTTTTCTGTTGAAGGAGGAGGAAGAGAGAGAGGACAAGAGGCATGAGCCAATGATCAACAAAACATCCTTCCACCTCACTTTCTAGGGTTGTTGAAGCCAAGAAGAGTTAGAAGTTGTATGTGGGGAAAGAAGAATTAAAGAAGTATGGCTATGGAGTCTCATGATATTCAATCAATTTAAGAAAGACACTTGACAATTTGTTTTGAAATTAGCTTTTATTTGATGATCTGCTCTTTTTTTAGACATCTTCTGAGCTACACTATTCTTAGGAAAGACTTGCACTGTCTCAGAAGCTGCCCTATGGAATTGAACATAAGCCTGCCATGGGACTTAGTTTGCTATGGTTCATTTATGTGGTCTCCTTTCCTTCTTGATTTTACTTTCCTCCTCTTTTAAACAATTTTTCCTAGGAACATGTTCCTAATAATACATGTTCATATGAATTCTCATTTTAGAGCCTACACCACTCTAACTAAGGTGTGATAGTTTTCTATTTGTTGCTAAAATAAATTACCAAAAAGTTGAAGCTTAAAGCAACATGAATTTATTATCTTATAGTTCAGTAGGTCAGAGGTTCAATATGAGTTAACACTGAGTCATGGTTAAAATAATCACTGGACTAAAGCTGAGATGTTGCAAGATTGCATTCCTTCTTCACAGTTGTTGGAGAGAATTTTCTTGCCTTTTTCAGGTCCTGAAGATTGCCTCCATTCCTTGGCCGATGACCTCCTTTCTCCATCTTTGAAGTCAGCAAAGACAAGTCAACTTCTCACGTCACTCTGACCTTGTCTTCCGCCTCCTTCTCTCACTTTAAAGGGCCTTTTATTTACATTGGATGGTTCAGGATAATCTCATGTTAAAGTCAGCTGATTAGAAACCTTGATTGCATTTGCAACCTTGATTCTCATTTTTCCAGGAAATTTAACTTAGATTCGGGTTCTAAGGGTAGAGGGATATCATTATTTATTCCACCTATAGTAGGTGGTAAACTCTGAATATAAAAAGCTCATGATAACAAAAATTAGACTTTTTTCAAATCAGCCATGATCATACACTGTTCAAAGTGTTACCAGTTTCTATCTTTTTAGAACACTGGAGGTCTAGGATAAGTCCCATCAAAATAAATTACATTTATTTCTAACTTGTGTGGTCCATCTTGCTTTAGTTAATTATTTGTACCTTTACTAGTTAAATCCAGAATTTAATCAAATCTGTGTGTATCTGGGGAGAGTTGGGAAGTTTCTTCTTGCCAGTCCACAACCAACACAAAATATCAGGAACTCAATCAATTGTGAAGTTGCAATGCACTATTTCTTAACTTAGAAATTCAAAATGAAAATATGAGCAATGCTGCTTTGCTAATGAATCCCTTTCAACCCCAGTGAAAGAAGAGACTGAATGTTGACTGCTTAAGGATATTGCAATAAAGATTCAAAGTATAATAGAGATTAGACTAGATTGTGTCTAAGATACCTTATATCATGTGTTTTATTATTTTAATTACATCAATGCAATGAAGTTAATGATTTGGGAGCTATCTTTATATCACAGTATAACTCAACCAAGTGACTATCAGTAGGGTGGAAAAGGAGACTGAATCTGCAGCTGCAATTGCCCACATGCTGAACACTGACATAATGAGAAAAAAATTGGGAAAATACAGAATTCTGAGTTATGTTACAAAGGAAGCTTCTAAGTTTCAAGGGAAGTTTGGAAAATTCTCCTTGGGAACTCTGGTGAGGTGCCCAAAGCCATGAATTAAGTGTTCTTGCGAAAGAGGATTTTAGAACCCCAAAGATAGATGTTTAAATATGCTTATGCTATTTTATTTGAAGCTGAAAATGTAGACACTACAGTTGTTTGTCATATCTGAACTGTTGCTGAGAAACTAAAAAAGGTATTTCCAAAGTAGGATACCAGTGAACACTGAAAACCTTGGGGCTGCTTGCCAAGACCATAAACTCCTTTTGTCACGGAGCCTGCATAGTACAGAATTTCTTCTAAATTTATCTTCTCCATTTGTTTTTGTCATAGAATTATAAACAATGTGAGGTTAGACATATGAACTTGCTATATGTGTTGCTTCTTTTAGCTCTGTCAAAAGAAGCAACTTTATTTAATATCAGCTACACTGTTAAACTCTATGAGGACTCAAATTCATTATGTCCTAATATTTTGTGGGTTAGCATTGCTGTCTTGTTCCTTTCTGTATTCTTGAAATTGTCCCACTCAGTTGTCAGGACTTAGGAGGTGTTACAGAACCACCCAGACTTGTGAACCAATGAAAGAAGAGATTGAATGGATCACTGATTAACATCACTGCAGAGATGATTCTTTAATATTTTGTGAAGTAAAATATTAAGCAGATATGGTAAACAGAGCCATGTGAAATTATTATATTACCTATGTTCAACAAAAAGTTGAACATAGTTCAACTTATAGTTCAAATGAATAATTAGTAGTTTACTCACCTTTTCTCCCCATTTATCATAGTCAGAATAAATCATAATTTATTAGATTCCTATTAAGGGCCAGTTATTTCAGATGTCTTTTTCTATGTAATCTTATATAATAATCTTTAAAACAGCCTCAGAGTAGGCAAAATTCTAAAATGGCCTTCAAGATGCCCACCCCGAATGTACATTTTTGTACATTACCCCTGAGACTATGACTCTCATAGATTGTACTTTGATAAACAGAATATGTTAAAGGGCACCATTGACTTTAAGAAGGGGGATTTTTTGGGGTAGGTTGGATCTAATCACATAAACCTTTTAAATCTGGGTCTATGAGGTCAGATACAGAAGCCAGAGATTAGAAGTGAGACATGGAGTTAATGTGAGAGAGAGTCTGTAGCTGGCTTTGCAACTTGGGAAGTAGAGGCAGCTTCTAGGTGTCAAAAGTGATCCCACAAACAGCTAGTAGGAACAGAAGGCCTCAGTTTAACAGCAGAGCCAACAGCCCCTGTGCTCTGAAAATAACCGTGAACCACAGATGAGGAATGAAGAATCAGCTGACACCTGAGTTTCATTCAGTGGGTGAAACTGTGAGCTATAGAAATGGAGAGATTAAATTTCTGTTTTGGTTGCTATGCTTGCAGAAGGTAGTTTGTTACAAAAGAGCAGAAAAATGGTACAAATTCTCTATACTCTTTTGCTTTATTTTACAACAGAGAAATAAAAACTCAGTATTAATAACTAAATATCTCTTTATAAAATTTATTGGTTAATAGAATCATATAGGTTTCATGTGTACAATTCTATAATACAACATCTTTATATTGTATGTTGTGTGTTTACTTACCACAAAAGTTCAGTCTCCTTCCACCACCATTTATCCTTCTTTTACTCTTTTACCTTTTCCCACCCCTTTTCCATCTGTTAATCACCATATTTTCTGTGTCCATGTTTGTTTTGTTTGTTTTTTGCTTTATCTCTTCATCTTTTTCACCCAGCTCCCCAATTCCCTCCCCTCTGACAGCTGTTAGTCTATTCTCTGTACCTATGAGTCAAAAATTGGCAGAAAGGATTTTAACACAAGACTTTTGATGTTGTGGTTAATATTTTTTTCTAACATGCCCTACTCTGTAAAGAGGTTTGAAGGAGGAAATGAGAATTCGAGAATAGAGTTTTGTCAAGTCAATGGTAAATTATCACACAGTCAAGAAGTCATAGGAAAAGTCCTTTATTTGTGGTTACATTAAGCTTTTACACTTCTGGGTTTTTAAAAATTTTTTGAAAGATACTATTTATTATTTTTATAGAGAAGGGCAGGGAGGGAGGAAGAAAGAGAAACATCAATGATGTATGGTTGACTTTCACCTGCCTTCAGCTAAGGACCTGGTTGGAGACCTGGTTTGCAACCTGGTTGTGTGCCCTGGCTGGAAATTGAACCAGCGACCTTTGGGTTCACAGGTCAGCACCTATCCACTGAGCCACTAACCCGGGCTCACTTCTGGGTGTTTTAATGATGAACACAAAGATCCTCTGTGAACTCAATTGGGTAAGATCAAAAAACATTTGGCAAGAAAGAATTACATGGCATTGGGTAAGATTAGCTGTCTTTCTGACGTGACAGATGCATTTGTGGTTAATTCTCAGGGTTCATGGAGTTCCCCTTCCTTGCTGAGAAAACAGCACACCAAGCCCAACATTCCATGAGCTATTATTAAAATCAATCACAATATGCCATTTCTTCACATGTTGGTATGTTTCCTATGAATCTCTAGGACTAAGAAAAGCAACATATGGCAAAATCACCAAATACATTTCATATCTTATTACATTAAGCTATATGGGTGAGATATCAGTCTGGCTTCTAGACTTACATGTTTTACTTAGAATTTTATTTTGTCTTTTAAAATAAATTGATGTTATTGTTTTGTTTTTGCTATGTAATTGTTGCATTTTCTATAAGTCATGTAACTAAGAATAGTCCTAAATTTTTAAGTTATTCATAGTCCCAATACGTAGGAATAATTTTATTGTTTTTATTAGCTTTATTCTAGACATAGTTTTATGCATATATGCAGACCAAAATGATAGATAAGATAAAAAAGAATATTCTATAATAACATTTTTACATAAAGGAAAAGTACACTTTACTTGCAAGGAAAGAAATGAAAGCCATGCTGAACTTCAGGTAATTTCCTTACCACATGACATACTAGCTCTAGAACCCTCTGAAGCAGAAGTGGAAAAACTTTTTCAATAAAGGGCCAGGTATTTAATATCAAAAGGCTTGAGCCACACATGGTCTCTGTAACATATCTTTCTGCGCGTGTAGGGAAAAGACAGGGTGCATTTTACAACCCTTTACAAATTTACAAACCATTATGAGTGCCAGGGCTAAACAAAAACAGGCAATGAGCCAGAATTACCCTAAAATAAGAATAGAATATTATGTCAAAAATTAAGAGATGAATTTTTAGTAAACTTATTTAGTAAAGTATAATATACTACCTACAGAAAATACACAAATCATGAGCATGCAAGTCAAAATTTTTCACAAAATGACCTCACTTGAGTAATTAACTGAACTGGAATATAGACAGTTACATATTTAGCAATTCAGAAGTCCCCCTGCTGCCTGTGGCAGCTGTGAAGGGGTTGCGTTGTTCATCCTTCTTTGGGAAGCTGCTAGGTGTGCAATGAGCAGGATGCCTTGAACTGGGCCTCTTTCAGCATCTGTGGCTGACGAGGCCCCGTCCTCCCAGGGGAGCCCCAGCCAATAACTGAGCACAGTGAGCTCACAAGGGCCGACTGCTTCTGCCCATCTCCTCTATTTGCTATTCTTTCTGCAGAGCTTCCAAATGGATTGGCTGAGATTTTCTCACACCTGCACTCCACTCTGAGGCCTGTTGTTGTTGTTCAATTCTACTTCCTTTCCCAGGTGTCAGAACAATATATGGTGGGTATATAGACTCTTGCTTCCAATCACGCTTCCATCCCACTTACATTTCTCAGGTGTTACCTCTCAGTAAAGCCGTTGCTCTCATTCCACCTCAGCAACTGCTTCCTGGAGGACTCAGAATGACGCCTGTCTTCTTCCACCTCCTCCTCCACCCTATCAAGCACAACCACAGCCCAAACTTTTACCACCCTCTGCAGTTTGCTGGATTGAACTTGATATCAATGGAATCATACACTATATAGCTTTTGTAACTGGCTTATTTTGCTCAATATATTGTTTGTGAGATGTACTTTTCTACTCTTATGGCCGTAGACCATACTTCTTATGGTCGTTGACTGTTCATTCTTGTTCTTTAGGTTTTTATTGTATGAATATATCATGAGTTATTTATCATCCTGTAGATGGACAACAGGTGTTTCCATTTAAGGTCATTATAAATTGAGCTGCCATAAATATGGTCGTACATATATTTTGGTGAATACTTAAGTGATATCGTTTGCTTGAGTTTATCCTTGGGAGTCTAATTGCTGGGTCACATGGTATGCATATGCTCAGTTTGGGTTGATTTTGCCAAACAATTCTCCAAATTATTTTATGAATTTATATTTACCTACCCTAAAGTCATGAAGGTACTCTTCTATGTTTCTTTCAAAAACTTTATTGCTAGAGCTTTAACATTTAGCATTTGACTTCATTTTTGTGTACTGAAACATGATTTACTTTTTCATGTGAATATTGAGTTTACCCAGCACCATTTACTTAAAAAGCCATCTTTTCTTCAATGCATTGAATAGTCATCTGTATCATAGAAGAGATGATAATTTCTCTACTCTTAATTTAGTTCCATTGGTCTATGTTTTTTTTCTTGTATTATTAACATATTTTCCTAATTTCTAGAGCTTTGTAATACATCTTCATATCTAGTATTGTAACATTCCTCTTCTCCAGGAATGCTTTGGATACTCTTGGGCTTATTTATTTATTTATTTTTAAATTTATTTTTAGAGAGAGAAAAAGTAAGGGAAAAAGAGAGGGAGAGAAACATCAATATGTGGTTGCCTCTTGCTCACCCCCAGCTGGGGACCTGGTTGGCAACCTGGGCATGTGACCTGACTGGGAATTGAACCTGCTACCTTTTGGTTCACAGACTGGAGCTCTGTGAACCACACAGAGCCAGGGGCAGGCCTTTTTATTTTTATATAAAATTTATAATCATCTTACTCATTTTCACTCAGTTTAATTATATTAAACCTATGACTCATTTAGATGACAGTTGACATTTGTATAATACTGAACACTCCAAACCATAAGTATGATATAGTCTTCCATATATTTTATCTCCTTTGATACTTCTTGTGGTATTTTTATTTTTTGGTGTGGAGGTCTTTTACATATTTTACCATATTTATTTCTAGATATTTATTCATTAAAATACTTTTTCTGTAGAGTCTTTTGGACTTTCTATATAGTCAATCAAGTTGTCTGTGAATAATTGTAGTTTTAATTCTTCTATTTCTATAATTGTAAATTAATATTTTGTTTGTTTTTGCTTTATACTTAGGGCTACTAATACAATGTTTAGCAGTACTAAAGTGGTAATAACAGGCATCCATATCTCATTCTGAATATTAAGAGAAAAGTTTCAGTAATTTATTATTAAGTATGATGCTTGCTAGATTTTTGTAGATAATCTTTCAAAAATTAAGGGAGTTATTTTTATTGTATATATTGAATTTTATAAATACTTTTCTGTAGCTATAGAGATTATATCATAATTTTTCTTCTTTTGTTTATTAAATTTTTTCTAATATGCCAATTTTTTTTGTCTAGAGTGTTCCCTTTTTATTGTTTTATTCAATACTAATATTTTGTTTTAAATTTTTGCATTTACGATTATGAAAAGAAAGTCTGAATTTTTTCCATGACTTTAGTTGCATTCCACTAATCCTGATATTTTTCAATGCAAGTTTTTTCTTTTTTTAATTTTTATTGTTGTTGTATTACATCCATCCCCTTTTTGCTCCCCTCTGTCCCCCTCCCCACCCACCCATTTCCCCCAAAGTCAGTCCCACCTGTTGTCCATGTCCATGGTTCCTTTATACTAGGTTCTTGTCTAAGCTGCTCCCCTTCCCTGCCTCTGCCTCCTCCCTCCCCCAAACCCCTTTCCCCCTGACCACTGAAGGCCTATTCACTGTATTCATATATTTGGTTCTGTTTTGCTTGTTGTTAGTTTTGTTCATTATTGTCCTCTAATGGGTGAGATCATATGATATTTGTCCTTCACTGACTGGCTTATTTCACTAAGCATAATACTCTCCAGTTTCATCCATGTTGTTGCAGTTTTTTCTAATTATCTCTTTCTTCCTTATTTTCTTTTTAACCCATGAGTTATTTAGGAGTTTGTATTTACCAATGTTTGCAGCTTTTTAAAGAACATTGTTGTTAGACATTTCTAATTTAATTCTGTTGTGATAAGAAAACTCACTCTGAAGTATTTCAGTGTTTTTGATATTTACTGAGAAATTTTTCTTGGTTCAGTATATGTTTTATCTTGATTAACATCTGCTGTACACTAGAAAAGATCTATATCTTCCACTTGTTGGGTTAAATCTTTATTAATATCAAGTAAAGTAAGATGGTTGGTAATATTATACAAATATTCTTTAACCTGTTTGATTTTTTAACTATTTTTCTATCAATTATTGACAGCAAAGTATTAGAGCTTCCAACAATGAAACTGTGCTTTTCTATTTCTTCCTTAGTTTTATTTGTTTTCCTTCCATGTATTTTGAAGTTTTATTTTTAGGTGCATATGCATTTGTGATTTTTTATGTCCTCTCAGTTATTTGACTCTTCTACCATGAAATTTCCTTTTTATCTCAGATAATACTCTTCAAGTCTACTTTTGGAATTAATATAGTCATGGCAACTTTCTTATGCTTACTGCTTTTCTAGTATGTGGTTTTTATATTTATTTCCATTTATCTCTTAAGTGAATCATTTAAAGAATACCCATATATATGCATACAGTCTGACAGTGTCTTATTTTTAAATAGACACTTCAATCATTTTATATATAGTTCAATTATTTCATTATGTTTACCATTTTGCTATTTGATCTCTTTGAATGTCATTTTGCATGGTTTTCTCTATTTTATTTACTGTTTTCTGTTTTTAACCATGTATGTTGTATGTATTGTTGCTTTTAATGTGACTTTTTCCCCTAAATGCATTTGATTTTCCTTTTACAATTTGTTTTAAAATTTTGCTGGTCCATCCTCTTCTCTTGATTTTGCATACTTCATCTTTGAAAACTCTGTAGCATTTGTGGCTTTACTTTTGGTCATTACAATGTACAATCATGTCTGTGAAGAACTGTTTTTATGATTTCTTTTTCTGTTGCCTTAGGTATTTACTCTTGTGATATGAGTCTTTCATCTGCATTTTACTTATTTCAGCCCTTCTTTATCCTCTTTCCTGGCTAAGAGTTTCATGCCGGTTCTATTGGTATTATTACATTGAGTGAGGTTCATTATTTGGTAAAGATTCATATCATTTGAAATAAAGTTATTAAAATGAGCCAGTTAGCTTTCTCTGGGAATTTCTGTTGCAAGTGCTTCTGTAAATCTGTTATTTCCTTTGTTCCTGGGCAACTTTCTTGTAGCAGTTAGTGTTAGTGTTCAAGAAGCTTACTGAAAAAGTCATTGGCACCCGGCTCTTTGACCAGCACTTGATGCTTTTCTCCTTGATTCTAGTTTTCCCTCTAAGGGCTCCCTACGCTAGCAAAATGAACACAAAAGAACCTGATCAGCACTGCTTGTCCTTCAGCCCCACCTCCCTGTGCATTCTGTTGTCTCAAACAAAATCTCCAACAATGGCTTACTATCCCCTCATGTGATACAGGCAGACCCCTAGTTCTGATCTCTCTAATCAAGGGATATGTGTAGAGTCAATTTGTGACAATGCTCTTTAATTTTAAGAAAAGTCAAGGCCAAATCTCATTTCTCCTGCAGTTTGGTCCACATTTTAGAGTATTTTGCAAGCATGCATTGGGTTTCTAGATTTCTAAAATTTTAATATTTATTATTTTCCATGAGTTTCAAAGAAAAGGAATGCAAACAAACAAACAAAATTTAAGAAAAACAAGGAAGAATACTTCACTGACATATTTAACTGGGAGTCCAGCCTGTACTTTTTGAAGCTTTCATTTATAGTGCACCTTTCAGTTAAAGATTTGCGATACTTCCTCGGCACTTCAGGTGCTTTAGGATTCTGTGAATCCTATAATACCAATTTTACTGGACCATGAATAATAACTTCTGTTCAAGCATTGCCTGTTAAGGGAGACAGTGTTGTGTTGAGTTTAATGTCATGGTTTTGAAGTTACACAGGCCTGGGTTAAAATGTTACCTCCACTTGTTGTGTGATCATTGAGAAATTGCTTAATTTCCCTAAATGCTCATTTCTCTGTCTGTATGTTGGTGATGAAAATATTTACCTGACAGCGATATGGTAAGTTTAAGTGAGATAATACAGAAGAATAATTGGTGTGTAGTTATTGCTGAATAAACAGCAATTAGGATTGTTATTCTGGATAAAGATGTTTGACTCAAATTGGGATATTAATTGTCATAAAGTAATATCGCAACATTCTATCTTTCATAATCCTTGGTTGGAAATACAATATACATGTAACTCTCCCCATACAAGTAAAATTATTTTCCTGGAGAAACAACAGCAGAAAAGATTAGGGATACTGTCTACATCCTATGACCTTGATGTCTGAGCTTACTGGGAGAAAAGTTTTGCTCATGGAAGCCTATGTCAGCTGGTGGCACATTATCCTTTGTCTTGTCCACATCCTGACCTTTCAGCTTCCTAACTTCCAAATGTTTATTGTGTGAGAAATGCCCTTTTAAAATTGACATAGTGATTAAATTTGAGAACGAGAGCCAAGACTTTTCTCCAATAAATTGGCTGGATCTGAGCATACAGCTGTCCAGCAAAAGTCTTCTAAGCAAGCAGACACACTTCTTTGCTTGCACTGAAAAAGTAAAGGTGACATTTATGCCATTCAATAATTTTTCTCTCCATCTGTTTATTCAATGGTGAGATTTAAGTTGGCAAATGCTGTACACATATTGATACTACTCCTAGGCTATCTTTCAAATATTCAGCTATTAAATGGATGCACCCAGAGTCTTGCTGACATAAATTTCTTATGAATTTCAATTTCAAAACAGGCACCCCTTCAAAAGAGAAGAATTATCAAAGCAGAACCTCCCATACTCCAGCAGTTTATTTTGCTAACAGACCTGCCAGATTCCAAGATTCTAACATGATGTTCTAACTACTTTCCTCACTTCCAAATCATATATATAACTTTCTTCACACCTGTATAGAGATGAATTGCAATTATTCAAAACTATTTTTCTCTGTAACTGCAGGGAAAAAAAATCCCCAAAGCATAACAGAATACCGATAGTAACTCTATCTTTATGTTTATTCAAAGAGCATAGAGATTTGGAGGACAAATTTCAATAGCAATGCAATATTTTTATATAAGTATAACTGAAATCAAGTCAGATGTAAACCAGATACAGGGATTTTAATTTGTCCTCTTCCTTACCTTGCTTTCCTATATGTAAGTTTTAGTCACATATAGGAAAAAAGATAGTGGCCTTCTTTTGTCTTGAGCATGTCAAGGTATGTCCCTTTGACTAGTTTTTAAGGCATTTATCACCAGCTGATCCCTCTCCTTGGTATGCTGCTCTCCATATTTTCGCATAACTGACTCTTTCTCAGTTCAAAAGTCACCCCTTCAAGAGAAATTTCCTGATCATTACTCTTTAACCCAGTGCCTGTTTAATTTTTCTTGCGAGGACTTCCAAATGCTCCTTGACTTACAATAGTGTTGTGTCTTGATAAGCTCATTATAAGTAAAGATATGGTCAGTTAAAAATGCATTCATACACCTAACCTACTGAATATTATAGTTTAGCCTAGCCTACCTTAAATGTGCCCACAGCATTTATATTAGCTTACAGTGGGCAATTTTTGTGAGTTTCATCTGAAAAAAGAGTAACTGACTTTCTCTTCTCATGACAAGCAGAAGACACAGCTGAGTATTTTCTAGAAATGATGGGATGTGG
Source organism: Noctilio leporinus (assembly GCA_004026585.1). NCBI lineage: Eukaryota > Metazoa > Chordata > Mammalia > Chiroptera > Noctilionidae > Noctilio > Noctilio leporinus. Next base: position 34,063 of record PVIW01004330.1, read on the forward strand.
AAACACAAACATGATACTTAAAAAATGCTGGCAATGTGGCCCTTGCTGGTGGCGCAGTGGATAAGGTGGTGGCCTGTGAACTCAAAGGTCACTGGTTTGATTCCCAGCCAGGGCACATAATCAGGTTGCAAGTCAGGTCTCCAGCCAGGTCCATAGCTGGAGGCAGGTGAAAGGCAAATATACATTGATGTTTTTCTCCCTCTCTGCATGTCTCCCTTTCCCTCTCATTGAAAATGATAAATAAAATCTTTAAAACTTAAAAAAATTGCTGGTAATGCAGTGCACTGTGGAGTATTGGTGGTTTACCCTAGGGACCTCGGGCCTGAAAGGATGCTGTGCTGGCTGCCTCTGCTCAACATCACAAGAGTATCATTCCACATATCTACCACCAGCAAAGATTCAAAATTTGAAAGTATGATTTCTAAAGATTGTCTACCACTTCCCACCACTGTAAGTCTGAACCATCATAAGTTGGGATTGTCTGTATTTTATTATTTTTTAAAAATAAAAGCATTTTCCTGCTACTAGAACATGATCTACATGATGGAAGGAGCTGGTGTTTCCCTTATTTCCCTTCATGTAAAAAAGTGCTCGTAATCTAGTAAGTGTTCAATAAATACTTGTTGAGTAGGTAAATGAATGAATTACATTTACCAGCCAGACTTCAGCTTTCTTTAAGCTTTCTTTCTTTTTAAATTTAAGATTTTATTTATTATTTTTAGAGGGAGGGGAAGGAAGAGAGGGATAGAGACATCAATGTATGGTTGCCTTTCACCTGCCTCCAGCTACAGACCTGGCTGGAGACCTGGCCTGCAACCTAGTTCTGTGCCCTGGCTGGGAATCGAACCAGCAACCTTTGGGTTCGTAGGCCAGCACCTTATCCCTGTGCCATCAGCCAGGGCTAAGCTTTTTTTAATTGAAGTTTAATTCCAACATCTTTTGTTTTAAGCTGGGGTCTAAGCTAGCCACTTTAAATCATGGTGACTACACTTAGTTCATTTGTATTCTGCTTTTTGGGTAAATAAAAGGTGGTTTTATTTATTTCAAAAGCCAAAATCTTACTCATTTGTTAGAAAAAGAACATTGACATCATTGGGTCACGTAAATGTGACTCTTCATTTTCTAATTGTTCTCATTGTCTCTCTCCTGTGGGAGACAAAATGCTTATAGTGTCTGAAGATGACAATTCAAAATATTTAAACACTTTAATGTTTAATTAAAAATAATAGTTTTTATCATTCAGGGATCTACAAATATCCTGAGAAGGTACAAAGTTCTCATCATTTTGTAAACATTTTTTATTGTCAAAGCATGTCACGCTAGAAAAAGAACATTGACATCTTTGGGTCAAATAATTGGCACTTTTCATGACTATTGGTCAGCTGTTTTGCAGCATGTCTTTAATTTAGTCTTGTCTGATGTTTTGTCACTATGAGAATGAGATTATATACATATTTTGACCACAAAGCTACATAAGTGATGTATCCTTTTCACTGTGTTGTAACAAGGGGAAAATTATTTTCATTGACATTAAAACTGGTGGTGTCAATGTCAATCACATAGCTAATGTGGTGGTTGCTAGGTTTCCCCAACGTAAGTTCACTCTTTTCCCTTTGTAACTGATCAATACCTTGAGGGAGATATTTTGAAGTTATGCAAATATTCTCTTTCTCTTCAAACTTTTACCCACTGAATTTTTTATCCACCATGGATCTTGCTTGCAGCAATTATGATTATATTAACTTAGTGATAATTTTGTATTTCCTTCAGTTTTTCAACATTTATTAATTAGAATTCTTCTATAAAAAAAGCTACTACTTCATTTATTTATTCAGTCATTTATATCAATACGCACTCATGGGTACTTATTTTATTCGATGGGTTATAATCAAATACTATCATTATTTATTTTGCTCCTCAAATTACTCCAAATTTGGCTACTGGGAGTATAACAAAATTAGAGATTGGGTGACTTAACCAACAGAAATCAATTTCTCACAATTCTGGAGGTTAGAAGTTCAGTATGAAAGTATAGGCAGGTTTGATTTCTCCTAAGAACCCTCCTTGTTTTGCAGATGATTGTCTTCTCCCTGTATCCTCACATAGCCTTTTTACTGTGCATGCACATCCCTGTGTCTTTCTCCTCATCAGGATACTAGTCCTAGGGCCCCACTCTATGACCTCATTTAACTTTAATTATCTCCTTAAAGGTCCTACCTCCAAATATAGTCCATGTGGGAGTTAGAACTTCAACATATTAATTCAATGCATAATACACTTACTTGTCTTCAAATGTCTTGATTAGCAAAGTTAGCTGGCACTCATGGCTTCTGCTATGAGTGGCAGTCTGCTTCCCTTCAATCTGCCTTGTTTCCCTGATTTCTCCTTGGGTTTCCCTCTCCACTCCTCCATAGAATGAAAGGGCAATGATAATACTCTCATACTCTCCACTTTCTTGACATTTTTAATGTAAGCAGAGTCATTGTTTGAATCCTTCAGCCCTTGCTAATTGTAGGGAGACTACATGATATAAAAGATTTACAGGTGTTGATATCTTCTCAGAAAGCTTTCTTAATTTGGTACAAATTTTATTGGATTTAGCAGCTCTCAGTCATAGTGGTTTTGCTGTGCTTTTCTAGTTTTATTGCAGATGGAGTTTTCTCCTCTGATTTCTGTTCTCTTTATTGTTTTTATTTGGCTTTAAGAAGAGTGAGGTGAAATGCCTTTATTTGGCAATGATCTTTAATTATAGATAAAGTTATTCATTGTTATCTTTAATATTTTGGAAGTTCTAAAGAGATAACTCTATATATTAATGGATATTACATACTAATAAATTTAAAACTTTTCTCTATATATTTGTGTTAAACATAATAACAATTAAAATAAGAACTACCAACATTGATTGAACTCTTAGTCTATGCTAGATACTTTGCTAAGTACCCATAAAGAAAACTTAATTTCCTCTTATGAGTACCTTAAAATAGACATAACAATATTACATTTTACAAGTGGAAATACTTGTTCAAGGCCACCCAAGTGATAAATGTTAGAGCTGAATATTAAATAAGGTCTACCTCCCTAAATTACATACTCTCACCCCATGTTGCAGAGATTATCTTTGAAAGAAAAAATACAACCTACAAAGAAAATAAATGTGCATGAAACAACAATAACAACTGAACACACCTCAATATTTTATAATACTATTATCCTAACTGATTATTCTATTTCAAATATATTACTACAATATATGTTCACTCATTTTATAGATATATTCATAAAATATAGAAATAGAATATAGAATAAAACAAACACATATGTCATGTCACTATATAATTTTTCACCTACAAAAGCAACATATTGTCTCTACTGTGAGTGGCCGTTTGGTTCATAGTTATTTACTTCTTAAACTGGAAATGAAACCCTGGCACTGGTTACTACACAGTAATACAGCCAATACAAAGCTGATACAGTTTTCTCTCATGCCCAAATATCTATTAACATGGAGAAAATCTGGATTATCTGGTACTGAATGTGAAAAAATGAGTTGAGCTTTCTGTGTTGGGTGATTGAATGCATCCTAGGATCAACCTATCTAGCTTCAATTGAACAACAAATCCAATGATAATTGGACTGGAAGTCTAGTCCAAACCAGAGATATTCTAAGCTTTAGTTAATGAATAGAGGCAAATGGAGACCTCTGTGTATATTAATGGAATCCTTTGACTAAGATGTAAAAAATATGGCATTATAGTATTTTAAATGAACAATTACATAATAATAATAATAATTAAGCAGTAGCCACTTTGTGTTCAATAACTGAGACTAGAAAAATAACATGTAACATTAGAATATTTTAAAATAACAAGTCCTCATCTGTATTTTATGTTCTTCAAGGCTATGTTTCTTCATACACTATTGATGCATTATTAATTACATGTACATATAATATATACACTACATGTAATTAATAGCTAAATATATACTTTATATGTATGAATGGTTGGTCTTTGGAGGAACTAGATTAGTAGATGAGGTACATAATAGATTCCATTAATTGTAAAAGTTATATTAGTTGATATGATGCAAGTTTACAAATTAAGAGGATGTATACTAGTTAGTACTACGTGTAACTGTTACTGTCAACATTTTCTTCTGTTATTTTGAATGAGCTCATTGGGTTAGAATTACCAAAATTAGTTAAGCCACAGGAAAATTCATTTAACATTATCACCTTGACAAGGGTTGAAAGCTGGAAGTTTATTTCTGAAATATTTTGAAAGTGTTATTATTTAAAATATTTACAATTACAAGTGCACACAAAATTAAAGCTAAGGTGATTTAGTAAATCAAAGTGACAAAAGTATAGATTGGAGAGGTTAGGGTCAGTTACTAGGCATTGGAGGTGAGAGAGAAGATGGAGAGGTGTGTGACTATAAAGGATAGCATGACATCTTTGTGGTGATGGATTGTTTCATATCATGAATGTGAAGGCAGTTATAGAAATCTACACATGTAATATACATGTTCCATGTGGCACATGTAATAAAATGGCACAGACATATTGCATCAATGTCAATTTTTGGTCTTGATACTGATCTGTAGTTCTCTCAATGTAATCATTGAGAGAAAGTGGGTAAATGACACATAGGACCTCTCTACTGTTTTTTGTATCTTCTTGCAAATTCATAACAGTTTCAAAGGAAAAGTATAAAGAATGATTTAGTAGACTTAATATTGACTTGAACAATAGTGGAGTGTTTTCCCTCACCATTTACATTTAAATATTTTCTACAGTTCTAGTTTGAATGACGCTATTTACAAGCTGTGCATATTTGGGCTTTTGACAAGCAGTTGCAAGTGGCATATCAACTCATCAAATGCATTGTATACTCTTGTTTTTAAGTGATGAACACATGGAATTCAATCTGATATTTTTCTTTGGAGGGCAGGATTTCTCAAGTGTTTTGATGGAAACACTGTTATGATGCTTGCTCCTTTCTACCTTTATTGCAAATATGGCTTGATATATTTCACCAGGGCAATAAAAGTGTGAAATACTGGAGTCTTGATTTTATATAGTTTCTCTGTGATGTCAAGTATACTTGAAGCAATATATCAACATTGCATTATTCTTATGTTTCTATATATTATACTTAGGTGAGGCATGTGGATTTTCCTCATAATGCATAATTAATGCAGGAAGACACATTGCTAATATCTTTTTATATATGTTTAAAAGTGGATGAGAAGGATATTACAATTTTCTTGCCTTGTCTGTCTCTGTCAATATTAGGAATCATCCACAGGCAAGTATCCATCTCATTGTTCCCATTTGCCTTTCATTTTCTTAAAAACTAGTTAAATTGCACATTTTAACATTTATTTCCACTTGTGTTTCCCATTTTTGAATTACCTCTTTGTAGTAATTTGCCTTACTTTTCTACTTTGATAATATTTTTCAACATTGACTTAAGGAGCTGCTTCTGACTACTAATATGAAATTTTTGTTGTGTATGTTGCAAACATTACACCTTCAGGGGGAAGAAAAAGACCATAATGTGTTCCAGGAATTGATGGGGAGAAAAGCAAGCCTGCTGAAACTGATGCACATAGAGTGAAGGGGAGCAGGAGGAAAGGACATCAGAAATATGGAAACACAGGCTGGGTAAAGAATTTTAGTTTTCGTTCTGAAGGAGTGAGGGGCCATGGTAATATTTTAAGTTGGGGGTGTAGTTGGGATGAAGTATGGAAATGATGGTGATGTTATAATTGAGGTTTATCATAAAAAATCCTTTAAAAATAATTTATCAGAACTCTAAGCAAAAGAATGGACTATAAGAAGTATTTAACAAATTTCTGAGTTATTAACATGAATATAATGATTATTTTTCTCCTTGCATCAGAAGAAGACTCTGAAATCTGTGAAGCTAAATAATTACTTGAATGCCACAGCTATAAAGAACCACATATAGCTGTTTTTAAGCTACATCTTATTCTCATTCCAATATCCAGGGTGTGAGCACGTCTGCAGTGAGCAATCTGTAAATGTATGACACAAATCTAGCCAGGGGTGTTACAGACTAAAACATTAGGCATATTAACAACAAAAAAACTCAATCATGCTTCAGGTCACTCTCATAGGAGTCAGACAAGTGCATGTGATTAACATATTGGAGGCCAAAAGACTCAGTTACAGCAACATTCACATAGAACAGGTTTGGGAAACAATATTATCCTCATTAGAGAGCTGTCCTGCTAGGGTTTACAAGTGCCATTTTTCAAAATTAAGTAATCTACAAACTTCGTGTTTGCAAACATGCCTATACTTTGTGGGCCCTCAATAAATACTGGATGGCTGACTGACAGCTAAACACCTCCATAAACAGATAAACACTTCTAAGTGAATTGCAGCCATATATTTAAAAAGGCAGCATCAGATCTTCATGTAAAAACTAGAGATTAAATATACTAGAAACATAGCAATAACGCACAAGTGACAATATCTTTCTAAATTGTGAGTTCCTTGAACAGCAAATAAATTCCAGTAATTATTAAAATATCCCCAATGAAACTTTCATAAAGTAAGCTTCCTCTACAAAAATGGGTGCTCTTCCAAGATTATGAATTAACCTACTAATATAACTTCAGATGTGTACCCCAATTATCAATTAATTTATAAGTAATGGGGCCAGTGATATTGTATAATGTGGTTCTTGAGGAGGAAGTATATAAAAAACAGCTGAGATAAAACCAAATATCAACAAGTGGACATTTGATTACCCCATCTCCTCTCAGTTTTCATTATGCTAGATTCTCATTCAATATCCTTACTTAAATTAATGAGCATATCCCTAATAATTTAACTGCAATGTAACAACACTTTGGCTAACAACCTTGAATCAAATATTTACTAGTTTTATGAACTTAAGCAAGACTGAACCTTTCTGGGTTTGATATTTTTTCATCTCAATAATGGAACTGATTCATTACATAATCTCATATCCAGTATATGCTGAGTAATATTGGGTATGAGCTAAGTCTACTTTGCCATATTATTTAGTAATTAAGAATGATAAACCCTGGCTGGTGCATGGTGGATTAAGTGCCGGCCTGTGAACCCAAAGGTCACTGGTTAAATTCCTAGCCAGGGCACATAACCAGGTTGTGAGCCAGGTCTCCAGCCAGGTCTCCAGCCAGGTCTGTAGCTGGAGGCAAGTGAAAGGCAACCATACATTGATGTGTCTCTCTTCCTCTCTGCTTCTCTTCCTTCCCCTCTCTCTGAAAATAATAAATAAAATCTTAAAAAAAAAAAAAAAAAGAAAGAAAGAAAGAGAATGATAGTTCCCCAGTAACAAAGTTCATTTAGCATAACCTTTCCTGGTAATGGGACTGTGGCGCAGCTGAGTTACATGATAAGGAGTCTCTGGAGGAAAGGACAAGCCTGGCTGAAAGTAGAGTACTGCTCTCTGGGTTAACATAAGACTGGATGTTTGAAACATGTAAAGTGTCTCTGGCTAGACCTAAAGCAGAAAGTGAAGGCCACAAAACTGCCACAAGCTTTCCTTAAGGGGAGGCCAAAAAGAGTAAATAATCTTAAGGAAAGGTCAAGAGGAAATCTAAACTCTGGAATGAGGATATGGTCCATCCTATTATATTAAAAGTCAAAGAAAAGGATTTTGGTGCTATTGTTATTTCTTTGTTTTAAGAACTTGGAAGCCTCACTCCTACAAGTTATATGGCATATAGATATCAGTCATGCTCAAGAATAAAGAACTTTTTTTTAAAGACTTTATTCATCATTTTTCAGAGTGAAGGGCAGGGAGGGAGGAAGAAAGAGAGAGAAACATCAACATATGATTGCCTTTCACCTGCCTCTAGCTATGAACCTGATTGGAAACCTGACTTGCAACGTGGTTATGTGCCCTGACTGGGAATTGAACCAGCGACCTTGGGGTTTACAGGCTGGTGCCCATCCACTGAGCCACCAGCCAGGGCAAGAATAAAGAACTTTTTTCAGCAGTCACAATTGCTCCAAGTACGACTTCATTTTCTACAAAGGTTAGGGATTATTTCTAAGAAGGACTATAAAAAATGCAGTGACTTATTTCAAAGGTTGATCCAAGTAGTACAACTTGTGAGTACCACATTAATAGGATACTGATGAATACTATAAATGGGGTAGGCAGTACCTCATAAATGTCTAGATTATGCTCTTTCTATAGTTATTACCTCACTTCTCTTTCACCAGAGATGGGGCTAAGATAGAATAAAAGGTGTAAACCTACTGTGCTAGGCATCACATTTATCATGTAAAACTATTTCTTAGAGTTCTTAATAATTCTGGGAGAAAATATTTTTAGATCAAATTTAGTTGAAAAAAAAATTGATGTTTAGAGAAAAAAAGTAATGGGTTCAATATTAAATAACAAGTAAAGGTGAAATTTGAAACAAAGAATGTTGAAAATTCAGGAAGACATAACATGTTTCTGAATGAAAAACAATTTATAAGGGTATAAAATAATCCCAATATATAAATATTAAATGAAATTGAAATCAGAATTATAAGATATCTTGTTTTATCTGATCAAAGTTTTTGGGGTACTCCTGGGGAGGTTTAGGGAGCCCTGTGCAGGCCAGGCTAAGCCTAATAAGACCTGACTGGAAAGCTGGGAAAACTGGGTACACACAGGCCTCGATGTTGTAGCCAGGGGACCCCAGTGGGAATCTGGCCATAAGAACATTCCATATAACTTTTGAAGCTTGCCCTATGCTTTAACCTCCATTAATTGGTTTATTGTATCAGCAGCAGATGTTAAACCTTAACCTAGAAGCAGAAGTGAATTCAACCTCCCTATTTTATGGCCATCTAAATTCTTTGTGTCCAACACACCCTGACCTGAGGGAGATCTCAGTGTTCTTTCAAATGTTACTCTGTTCCTTCAACTGTTATTCCTGAACAATATCTGTGGTCAGCATTACTTAATATTGATTGATAAGCTTTATGTGAATGCTATGTGCCCTTAAGCTTACTACACTTAATAAAAGACCTTGGAGGAAAGCTACTGAGGCTTTTGTCTCCCAGGACACTAGCTGGCCTTTCCCTCCCTGCAATAGCTGCCTGGGAAATCTTCATTTCATCTGTAGCACAAAGGGATCTCTGCGGGTTGGGTGTTCCCCACACAGAGTAATTTAAAAATCAATATGGGAATATAATAATGTAATTATCAAGACATTTTGAGAAAGAATATCAGGGAAGAACTTACCCTATAAGTTAATAAAACTTACTACCAAACTGCAAACAGAACAATATCACATGTTAATAAGTAAATGGTTCTGGCTATAGCTAAACTCCTAACTAAAATTACATGCAAAAGTAAATTTCTGAAAAACTACATACCTCTATCTTTTTCTTTAACTCTATTATTAACACTATTCCTATCCCTATCACTACTGTCACTCAACTCATATCTCTATTTCTCTGTCTAGTTCTCTTTCCACCTATCTATCCATCTATCACTTTCTTTCTATCTCTCTTTCTGTATCTATCTATCTATCTATCTAATCTATCAATATTTATAATAAATATAGAGTAGGGAAAAACATCTTATCCAAGAAGATATATTGGAAAAGACTGAAAGGTCTGAAGATATTTTCAAAGTCTTCAGAGAAAAGATATTAACAACAGGATCAAAAGACAAATAATATAATTTAAAATGTTTTCAACACATATGATAATGTGTTATTTCTAATGTACAAGAGCACTTACTAATTAAAAAGAAATAAATTGAGCAGCTCAACTGTATAATGTACAAAGACAGTAAGTAGGCAAATCAAAAATCTATATGAAATAATAATAATAATAATATCTGCTTTCATTAAAATACCATTAGAAACTATGTCAAAAACTGTTAGGTATTCAATATTCCATCACTTCTCTTTCCCATAATTTTATTTTAGTTTCTCCCCTTAATACATGAGCAGAGAATTCTGTACTCTATCCAATTTGCTCTTCCCTAAAATTCTTTCCTCTCCACAATTTCTAGGCCTCCCAGTTAAAATCCAATCCTCAGTTTATCAGAGCTACTATCATCAGCTGAAAATTGATCTTAAAAAATACAGGCTAAGCTGACATACCTTCTAAGGTATCTGCAGTTGCTTACATAGAAGACACAAATGTTATTGTTCCTGTTTTACTTATTGAGGAGGCAGAAGAATTCTACTGGTTGGCTACATAAGGCTCCAGAGAGGGCTACATTTAAAATTAGAATTAAAATTCAGAGGTAACCATCTTCTAAAGAGGTTAATCTTTATTTTTAGAGATATAACATCAATGTGTAAATCTGGAATATTACTTACACCCCACCATATCATTGTTTTATAGGTTCTTACACCAATAGCTTTTAACTCTTATGAGGACCTTATTCATTCATGGTTTTTAAACAATTCAAGGTGTTTTGAAATAACATTACATAACGTAGCCTCATGACAAGGGAGGAGTTATGTCCAGTCCTGAGAGAGAGAGACAGTGGTCCCATTACTCTGCCTCATTCTTCTCAGTTCCTTACACCTGTTGCAAAAGCAAGTGAAAATATATGAAATATTTAGTACACAACTTGATTTTGTCAAGAGTATGTGCAGCCTGCTGGTTTCATAGACTTTCCTGACTATAATATAATCATTTTAGCTTATTTACTTTTTTCATACTTCATGAAAAAATTGACCATAATGAAACTCGGCCTTCATCTGTGTCTCCTGGCTGAAGCCATGGCAAGAAATGGCACACCAACATCCCTTCAATAGATATCTGGGCAACTGTCAAAGATGCATTCCCATTCCAAAGTGAGGTAACAGATGAGTATCAAATGACTAAAGACATGACATCCTTATTAAATGAGCCCTCTGTAGAAGCCAGAGAGGGTATAGACAGAGCCAAAGTGATCATGAAATTTTATCTCTACAAATGTCAATTTTTTAAAAAGACTTTATTAATTATTTTTAGAGAGAGTGGCAGGGAGGAGGAAGAAAGGGAGAGGAACATCAATGTATGGGTGCCTGTCACCTGCCTCCAGCTGGGCACCTAGCTGGAGACCTGGCTTGCAACCTGGTCATGTGCCCTGACAGGGAATCGAACCAGTGACCTTTGGGTGCATAGGCTAGCGCTTATCCACTGAGCCACCAGCCAGGGCCTCAATATTTTTTATACTCTCCAGATCATATAAATCCTTTGCCTTTTACAAATGTCAATATTTTAAAAGCTGATCCTTTCATTAGAGTCTTTTTTTTTTTTTTTGGTCTAAGTTCAAGACACTAAAATGATTGTAGTCATACTGCCTGGAAACTGCTTAGAACAAAAAGATTTGCTGCTTAGAGCTGCTTAGAACAAAAAGATTTGCCCTGGATATAGGAAAGCAGGTTATAACAGTCCAGATCTATAAATATGTATATAGACTATCATTCCCTTGTCACAAATGGGAAAGGGAAATGCGGTGGCAGAGAGCACGTCTCCCGCAGGGCCTGCTTTATCGCCCACTTCTGCTGTTTTCCTAGCAGCACGCCCGCTGCTCCGCCCTTCCCGCAGGCAGTCGTTAGTCCTCGCACATGGAAGCAATGAAGGTGTCTCTTAAAGTAAATCATCTGAGGATTTTTATAATCTCAAATAAAATTTTCTAATATTTTTTCCTCAGTTTTCCAGGTTTAAGATTTTAATCTTTTATTATTTATTGTGCAGCGGTTTCGAAGAGCAGGGGGTGAAGCCCTAAATTGTTGGATGGCGAAATGTGTGCTGTCCGACGCTCTGTTAAAAAACTAACAAGCGCTTTCTTTCTCACAGTATTACTCTTCTATCCTCTAGTGCTTAAAAGTTAATAGCCACGTGGCTTTATAATCCTATGGCTGTTGATCAGTAAAATTGCTGATAAATGTATTTTAGAGATTGCATGGGAAAGTAAGTCTGCATATAAATTTTCTCTTCAGTCACCAGAAAGATTACAGCCATGCATTTCAACTGAACATATTTTTTATGATACCAAGATAAAGAAAATAATAAAACAAAACAAAACCTAACACAAACTGCCAACTTTGAAAATTAGTAAGAAAATATGTAAATAAGGCAAATGCTATGGAATAAAGGAAAACATTTCTTTATTCTTAATTGGGATTTGATAAAACAAATGATTTTGTAGAAAAAATGAGAATACATATGATAAAGGTAAAGGTACACTGCCCTTTCTTTTAAAAATCATAGCCTCTGTGTTTATTTCAGAGAAATAAATGTATTAAGTAGAATTGATTTGTGTCTGCCTGTTGTCTCAGACATGTATGAACTTGGTTAGAAAATTATGAAACCTGAAAGGGTCTGACCCTTACCTAATGCAGGAAAAATTAAAGTAAACATACTAAGGATCAATAAAAAAGGTGAATTCAAAATGTGAAGTCATAAAGCATGGACTATTCAATGATCATTTGTGTATATTTATGTGTTTGTAAGTTCAACATACACAGGAAACGAAGGCAGGAAAAAGCAAAGAAGGCAAGAATGAGGGAAGGTGAGTGTGTGATGAGAATTGAATCAAGTAGTAAAAGGGCTTTTATTCTTATCCTGCTTTTTTAAAATTAATTTATTTTTTTTAAATATTTTATTTATCTTTTTTAGGGAGAGGAGAAGGGAGAGAGGCAGAGAGGGGGAGAGAGACATCAATGTATGGTTGCCTTTCACTTGCCTCCAGCCAAAGACCTGGTTGGAGATCTGGCTTGCAACCTTATTATGTGCCCTGGCTGGGAATTGAACTAGCAACCTTTGGGTTAGCAGGCCTGCGCCTTATCCACTGTGCCACCAGCCAGGGCCTTTTATCCTGCTTCTTTAAGACACTCCTACATGTCTTTTTTTTTTTTCTCAGCATTTACCACAAAATATTACATCTATTCTTTTTAAGATAAGTATCATCTTTTCTTCTCTTAGACTTTGATTTTGAAAAAGCTTTACTGTAATTTTGGATTATGTATGCCATGTGGACCTTCAGTTTGTTTGTGACAGCAAGCACTGATGAGTGTACTGTTTGTCTTATAATTGCCATCTTTCAGTGAGCATTTTGTTCCATTGTGATAGTCTAGAACATTTCATTCCTAAAAAAGAGATAGCACAGATAGACTTCATTTTAAGGACACTTCTTTAAACTCCCCAAGTTTTAAAATATTTAAAATTATCTTTTGAGTAATAAAAAGTGGGAAATAAATCATCAGACCTGTAACCCATTTAAAATTTTCTTTTGAATATTTCTACTTTTTTTTTTGGAAATGAAAATATATTATGAATTGTAGCCTGACACAGAGAACTCTTTTATTATATACATTAGTAACATAAATATGTAGATGGAAATAAATTCAACTATAGAAACACAGGATAATTCTGAAACCATTTATATATATGTATATATATGAACCCCTTCCTTATGCAAGTTTCAGCAGCAGCAGTAATAATGCTGATTTTTAAATCGAGAGTATCAATTTAGGTGTTGTTGGTTTTTTTAAATAAAAATAATAAACACTATTTCTAAAAATAGTGTTTGTAGAAATGTTACATTGTTGCTTGCAAGCCATCTTTGTGATTTTTGAAAATGAGAGATGTCTGATTAGAAGAATATACACTTTATTTTAAGTATTTAAGTAATTTAAATTCTCATTAACATTGTACCAAGGCCCATAGGTAAATATCTTGTAAGGATTTACTATAGAAATAAGTCTTTACAATGTAAATATACCTGAAAAAAAAAAAAAAAAAAGATCTGAGGTGAGACACAGAGTAGCAGTTAGTTATAGAGAGGTTAAAAACATTCTTCAAAAAATGTCATTAACACTGCCCTGGCTGTTAGCACAGTGGATCAGGCGCTGGCCTGTGAACCCAAAGGTCACTGGTTAGATTCCCCAGCCAGGGCACATAATGAGGTTGCAAGCCAGGTCTCCAGCCAGGTCTGTAGCTGGAGGCAGGTGAAAGGCAACCATACATTGATGTCTCTCTCCCTTTCTACCTTTCTCCCTTCCTATCTCTCTGGAAATAATAAATTTTAAAGTAACCTTAAAAAAAAAATGTCACCCTGGCTGGTGTAGCACAGTGGACAAGGCGCCGGCCTGCTAACCCAAAGGTCACTGGTTCGATTCCCAGCCAGGGCACATGACCAGGTTGCAAGCCAGGTCTCCAGCCAGGACCGTAGCTGGAGGCAGGTGAAAGACAGCCATACATTGATGTTTCTCTCCCTTCCTTCCTTCCTCCCTGCCCTTCTCTCTAAAAATAATGAATAAAGTTAAAAAAAAAGTCATTAACAAAAAAAAATTATAAGAAGAACGAACATATGACAAGGCATTATGATTTCAATTTAAATATAGCTCAGGGTTTCCAGATTGCCAAGTCAAATAAGAGTGCATTTCTTATTATATAAGAAAACATACCAAATTTTATGGCAAGGGAAGTTAGGTATCACTATGTAAATAATATGGTAAATTATTCTCCTAGGAAGAAGCCAATTCCCAAGACACAGGCTTTAAGTGGATTTATCCAAATCTCTAGATAGACATTTCCTAGATGTTTTTTGAGAGGAGAAGGGAATATCATCACTTTCCATGACTATTAATTTACACATCCATTTCCAAGTTCATTACATAACAATGTCATATACAATAGGGTGTTACAGGTGGACACAGGTAACCAGGCTTTTAGTGACCATGAATTGAACCGAACACACAGAGAATTTAAAGCAAAAGAGAGAGAGGAGTTTATTAAACAATAGCACAATCCACAGAACATGAGAGTGGGCTGGCTCAGAGCAGAGACTGATGCTCAGTGGCTGGAAGGATTCTATTCTTTTTTAAAAGATTTTATTTATTTATTTTTAGAGGGAGGAAAAGGGAGAATGAAGAGGGAAAGAAACATCAATGTGTCGTTTCAGGCACCCCCAGCTGGGGACCTGGTCCACAACCCAGGCATGTGCCCTGACTGGGAGTCAAACTGCCAACCCTTTCATTTGTAGGTTGGCCCTCAATCCCCTGAGCCACACCAGCCAGAGCAGGATTCTATTCTTATAGGACAGATATTTCTTTGCTAGTTTTTGTGGGCTTTTGTTGTGTATGTACAAGTAGTTGTGTTACTTTTGAGCTATTGTGCAGGTGGTCTTCCATGATTTTCCTTGATTGCTCACTGGGGAGAGGGAGTCCCACAATGCTAATTTATTATAACACTATTATAATAAAGCAGGGGTCATGTAGCATCTTCTGTGCAGGTGCAGTTATGATTCACCATGACTCAGCGCTTTTCCAGAAAGTGGGGCAGCCTGGTTTTAGAAGAGGGTCTCTGTCCAGTATTAATGCCCTTTGTCTTAGCCCTGGGACATTTGCAGAGTTTTCTCACTCCCGGCCTTCTCCTGCCTCAGGCAGCAGTACCTTTCCGCACTTGTAGTTCGTTGTCTGAAATGCTCTCCTTCTCTGCTACATTTAAGTAATTCCTACTCAACTTTAAGCCTCATCACACTTCAATTTCTAAATGGAAAGTTTCTCTAAGCATTTAAGCTTTCTTCCTTTTTTTCTCTTTTTTTAGTTTACTGTATTAGGTGAGATTGCATGGTATTTGTCTTTCACTGCCTGTCTTATTTCACTAGCATAATACTCTCCAGTTCCATCCATGTTGTTGCAAAAGGTAGGAGTTCCTTCTTCCTGCTGCATAGTATTCCATTGTGTAAATGTACGAAAGGTTTTAGATCCACTTATCCAGGGAAGAGCATTTAGGTTGTTTCCAGCACTTGGCTATTGTAAATAGCGCTGCTATGAACATAAGTAAGGGTGCATAGGTTCTTCTGAATTGTTGTTTCAGGATTCTTCAGGTATAGTCCTAGCAGTGGAATCCCTGGGTCAAAATACAGGTCCATTTTTAGTTTTTTGAGGAAATTGCACACTGTTTTCCACAGTGCCTGCACCAGCCTTCATGCCCACCATCAGCACACCAGGGTTCCCTTTTCTTCACATCCTTGCCAGCGCTTGTTTGTTGATTAGTTGATGATGGCCATTCTGACAGGTGTGAGGTGGTATCTCACTGTGGATTTATTTTGCATTTCTCTGATGGCTAGTGATGTTGAGTAAGCTTTCTTAATAGTACCCTAGCACAGTACTTTTCACTATGTTGTTATGGTTGATTGACTTCTCCCTACTAGCCTATAAACTTCCCGAAGGCATGGAATATCTTAGATAATATTTTATTTCCAGTATCTAAAGAGGTTTTTTGATACTTAGTAGGTGCTCAATAAATCTTTTGTAAATGGATAGATGCATAGATAAATGAGTAAATTTAGGGTTGTACCTGGGGAGGCTTGTCATCAATGAATGGGGTGAGAAAGTTGAGTGAGATAAAGGGAAAGAGAGGAAAAGACAGCACTAGGGATGGAGAGGGGTGAGTATGACCCAGCCTTAGAGCTCAGATTTCAAATATGTCCAGGAGCAGCTTTGTGCCATTCAAAGTCAACATGGATATTGATTCTTATGGGTGGAATTTGGTGAGGAATGAGAAAGGGTTTGATTTAATCCCATTTCCAAAGCTCAAGCAGCTAGCTGTGTACTGGAGGGCAGATGGAAAGAACCCGAGAAAAATCTTGATATAATTTTATTCTATAAAATGGATTTTTCAGGTATTCATTTCTAATACTGTCTTCATCATAGTTGCCTTTGAAGAAGGCAATTTATATTTAGCAAGGACTGCTATTAATTAGTATTCATGGGCATAGCCTTTCTTTCTGTTTGTTCTGATGTTCCAAAATTGCAAAGAAAAAGATCTGCCTTTTAATTATATTAAATCAGATATGTGAAAAACAGAATTCTGGCGTCAAGGACTGTATCAGCAAATTGTGCCAATTAGAATCACACAGCAAGTACCATGCACTTTCCTTTTGCATTAGTGGCTTTTAAATCATATAGTGGCATAGTAACAAATACAGCTAGCATGGTATGACTGTCACATTTTCCACACATTCATTTTTAGCTACTTTGCCTTTTAAAGAAAACATACAGTATGCTGTAGGCCTACACATAAAATGCTTCCCAAAATATAAGAGATAATTATATGCTTAAGGAGTAATATGCAAACACTTTTCTTCAGATAATTATGAACAATTATTTTTTCCACATGGGAAGCTAGCCAAGAAGAAAAAACATGCTGCACTTTGGGAATTCATCCATTTTTAATAAATGAGGCAGTGCCCTATCAAATTCTACAAAGAAGTCATCAGATTTCTTGTGACCCAATAAAAAATGAAAAGTGAAAAGATTCTAAAATAACAATGAAAAGTAAAAAGATTCTAAAATAACAATTAATATACATAACACAGGGCACCATGATAAAGCAATCCTATGAAGAAACAAAAATCTGCTGTAAGAATAAATGTTGGAAGTCATCAGGAACCATTCCATTTTTAATAGACTCTGAAGACATATATATATTTTGTCACATATTTTAAGTTATATATATAACATATATATATCCCTTCATAAATATATATATATATATTTAAAGTGATAATTAATATGGTTTGATTAAAATCTACCATCTAGGTAATTGTTTTTATTAGTTTCATTTGTTCTGTAATTCTCTTTTTTTGCCTTTTCTGGGTTCAATTAATTTTTTTATGATATTATGTTATCTTCTCTACTGACTTATTATTTATATATTTATTAAACATTTTCAGTTATGCTAGGAATTCTACTATGTACCTGCACATATGTTTACATGTGTGCATATATATTTTTTGTTTATGTCCGAATATTATTACACCACCTCACAAATAGCAGGGAGCCAATTTCTCCCTTTCATCCTTTATCATTTTGTGTCACATATTTTAAGTTTTACATATGCTATAGATATAATACACTGTTATCTTTAGCTCTAGTTAGTCATCTTTAGAGCAGTTAAAAATATGAAACATTTTAACTTACCTTAATTTATTCCCTTTCCACTGCTCTTCATATCTTGTGTAAATCTAACTTTTTATATTCTTTCTTCTTGAATAACTTCTTTTCAAGATAATCTGCTAGCAATAAATTTCATCTTTGTCTTCAAAAATTATTTCTCCTTAATTTAATCCTCACCCAATATTTTTGATTGACAAGAAAGAAAGAGGGGCGGGGGGAGATGTGATAAAGAGAGATGTGAGAGAGAAACGTAAATTGGTTGCCTCCTGTCCAGAGGGACTCACCTTGACTGGGGATCAAAATAGCATCCTAAGTATGTGCCCTGATTGGGGATTGAACCCGAAACCTTTTGATGCATGGCTGATGCTCCAATCAACTGAGCTGCCTACCTGGCCAGGGCTATTTCTGCTTAATTTGTGGATGGTATTTTACTGGTGATGGAATTTTAGACCATCAGATTTTCTTTTAGTATTTAAAGGTATCATTCTGTTGTATACCTTCTTGCAAGGTATCTAATAAGAAGTCTACTGTAATTCTATCATTTCTCTGTAGTTAACAGAGAAATTTTTCTCTAACTGTAAGATTTTTTCTTTATCTTTGATTTTTAGCAATTTGAATAAGACATGCATAAGTGCCCCCTCCTGCTTCCTACAAACCCATGCATTTCTGAGCTTCTTAACTGTGTGACTTTGGAAAATCCTCAGCCATTATTATTATTATTATTGTTATCTTTATTTTGGTCCCATTCACTCTGTTTACCTTCTAAGATTCTAATTATTCATATGTTTTAAACTGTTTGATATTATTCCACAAGTCATGGATGCTACTACCTCTTTTTTTCTCTTTATCTCTTTGTGTTATTTTTATTAACTGTGAGTTCACTGACTTCTTCCTTGGTTGTGTAAAGTGTGCCCACTGAAGGCAGCCTTCTCTGTTTTTTTGTGTTATATATTTTTATCATTTCCATTTGTTTTATACCTTCAATTTTTTTCATGAATCTACATACCTAATCTTATATGTACCCAACCTTTTCATTCAGAGACAAACATATTCATTATATTTGTTTAAAATTATTTGGCTGATATTCCCAATTTCCATGTCATATCTGAGTCTGGTTCTGATTGTTTTGATTTTCAAACTTATTTATTTTTCATTTTTCTATGCTTTGTAATTATTTTTAAAAGTTGGACATATTTCATAGAACAGTAAATACTGAGATAAGTGCTTTTTCATAGTGTGTATATGTTATGCTAGGCTTGTAATATGGAGAATTGTATTAGTATACTGAGGAGTTAGGCTGGATTTGCAATTTGTTACACAGGCTTCAGTTTTCTCTTGTTATAGGGTGTGGACAGTATTCTAAGGCTTTTTCTGTTTTGCTTTGTTTTATTTTCTCAATATTTCATCCCCAGAGAGAATACAACTCTCCAGCTGAATCCCATTGTTATAATGACCAAATGTTTGTTGGCGTGGTGGTGGGAGCTGTGGGAGGGGAAAATTCAATGATGTTCTGATTAAGCCTCATTCTTAGGCAGGGTGAACCTGGGCCTCCCAGCGGTGTGGCCTTCACAAGCTCTCCTGCCCTTGTTCCAGCTACAGTGCCTTGGTTTATCCATGTTCCTGCTCCTTCCCCAGAGGTAGACATTTATTTTTCCCCTGTTTCTTTCCTCTAGATTAAATGGGTTTCCAACAGCACCCTAAATAAAATTTTTGTGGCTGTTTTCCTTGTAGATTGTCTTCCTACAGAGGAATTAAGGGAGATGAATTTGGGCCGAGTTTTGACAATGGCAGCTGTTCCCCTCCCCCTGACAAGTGTCATGAGGGAAGTTTTCTTGGGATTCTAAACAATCTCTTTATTTGATATAGTTCGTGAGGAAAAATGTATCAGTGAATGCAGATCTCCCCTATATAGGCAGCCACAAATGACGTCACACCTCCCAGCAATGCATATTTGGCTTTATGTAATTCCTTACAATTTTAGCTAATTCTGCTTACCTGCTTATATGACAACTTATGGCATTTGACCCAGGTATGCAAATGCTTGGTTTCCTTTTACCCATAAAATTTCTTCCTTGAAGTTAAAGTCTTCTGATAAATCCAAAAGCCATTAATTTGCAGTTTGGAAAAGAAAAACTTTTTTCCATAGGCCTGAGACCAATGTTCTTTACTACACTATATAACTCATATAAAATTGAAGAGTTTAGCAGTGTTTTTATGATACCCATTTTAGTAGGTAAAGTGTTAGCTCATTGTATTTTTAAATGTGTTGTATTTTCTGATGGCTAATGATATTAAGCATATTTTAAGTGGTCATCAGCCATCTGTATATTTGTCATATAGCTGGAAAAACTTTATGCTCAAGTTTTTTATACACTGCTCAATTGGGTTGCTTGTCTATTTATTATTGATTGGTAAGAGTTTATTACATATTTTTGATACAGTCCTTTGTCACATAGATACATTGCAAATATTTTTTCTTAGTCTGTGGCTTTCCATTTTATTTTTAATTATATCTTTTGATGAAGAGAAGGTTTTCATTTTTATGAAGTTCAATTTATCAATTTTTTTATGGCTTTTGGTGTGTATGTGTGTGTGTTTGTGTGTCCTATAAAAGAATTTTAGTCGCTGGTTCGATTCCCCAGCCAGGGCACATAACCAGGTTGCAAGCCAGGCCTCCAGGCAGGTCCGTGGCTGGAGGCAGGTAAAAGGCAACCCATACATTGATGTTTCTCTCCCTCTCTGCCTCTCTCCCTTCCTCTCTCTCTGGAAATAATAAATAAAATCTTAAAAAAAAAAAAAGGAAGAAGAAAAAAAAAAGATTTTTACCTACTCCAATAATAAAAACATTTTATTTTTTTCTTAAAGGAGCTTCATAATTTTAGATTTCATGTTTAAGTCAGTCCTTCATCTCAAGTTAATTTTTGTTTGTAGTACAATGTATGAGTCAAGATTGAATTTTCCTCCATAATATTTATGTAGTTGTTTCTAACACCATTGGTTGAAAAGCCTATTTCTTCTCCCATTGAATTATGTTGGTATCTCTGTAGAAAATTAGTTGACCACATATATTTGTGCCTATTGCTAAACTCCATATTCTTTCCATTAACATATTTGTCCATTTTTAAGCCAATACCACACTGTAGCTTGTCTTTGTTCTTTGATGATGCATTGAAGTTAGTTGGTGTTTTATGTTGTGGTGAGAGGGAATTGCAGTTGGATTTATGAGACTCATAGTCTTATGTCTGTTCCTATTTCACTAGCCAAAAAATGAAACCAAGACTTTTAAACCTGACCTCTTCTACCATCTTCCTTTCTCTTTTCTTAATTTTCTTTTACCCCTTTATTTATTTTAAAAATTAAAAATATAATATCCACCCCACTTACATATCATGTAAACATGCTTTGAAACAACATTGCTCTATAAAGAGTTTTATATGTGAAGTTATATCTACCTCTTTAGGAGCTTCAGATTTATTTTTTTTTAATTTCTGATTTTGACTTAAAGATAAATAGAACCCAGGACACAAAGCCATAGAAGAATAACTGTTGTATTTCAATGAAAATAGAGGCTCTTTTCTTCT
Source organism: Noctilio leporinus (assembly GCA_004026585.1). Lineage (NCBI taxonomy): Eukaryota > Metazoa > Chordata > Mammalia > Chiroptera > Noctilionidae > Noctilio > Noctilio leporinus. The sequence goes on from PVIW01004330.1 coordinate 55,590, forward strand.
TATCACCTAATACTTCTCTCTATAGTCAGGCAAAAACCAAATTAGTTATTAATTGATCTGCATTAAAATTCATTAACTCTACATGCAAAGCATGGACTATAATTAACTGTCTTTCTTACCTTTTGTTCTGAGATCTTGAGACAAAAGATTCCATTGCTTATAAGAAGGAGGGAAATACTTTGCATCCTATATAGTTAGAACCATAACATGGCTAGCTTCCCATGTGGCAACTGAGTGTCCAAAATATCTGATCATAACCAAGAGACATTATCAAATCTTCAGAAACTATTTTCCTATGTGAAGTTTATCTCTGACATATTTGAAAGGGAAAAAAGTAGTAGTAATAGTTTACAGTATTCTGAGCTTATGATATTTACACATTGAATTATCCTTTGTATATATGTAAGTCTTCAACCAAATCAAAACTGTGCAAACTTAAGGTCCTCCCAAAATACTCCCTGAATGTGTACTTTCAAATAAGTAGTTCAAAAAATATATATTTTAAGCTAAATGTATTTAAATCACTATTTATTTTCTTAAAATACATCTTACAAATGAGTGATAGAGGAAATAAATTACTGCAGACTCAACTGAAGTGAGAATTTTCTCACATAGTTTGCATCTAGTTCCCCAAGATGATATTTAGACAGATTTACAATAACAGTTATATTTAAGTGTGGTATCTGTAATCTACAAAAATAACAAAAGTAGTGACTAGCATTACACATAATCTCAAATTCATTGAAAGCTGTGTATGAGGTGAATTGTGCACAGACTTTATTTAAGTGATGACTTTAGCCTATTTTGGAGTGAACTCTATCCATGGGTAAACTGGGAAAATAAGTCATGTGAGATGTGAAATAAAAAAAACAAAATTTATAAAATTTAGAGGAAAGCATTAAAAAGTTTTAGTCTCTCCATTGTACCACTCTTTAATTGGACATCTGGGGCTCCATGTTTAAAATGCCTCTTTCAAAGACATTATTCTGAAAGTGCCAGAATTGTAGGAAAATTGGTTTTCTGTCTATTCATAAGTAGTTTTTCCCAGGTCACAATGTCTTAGCTGTCAATTTATGATTGAATCAAGAAAATTATATTTATCTGGATAGACTGCAGGTAGCTCAAACTTACAGAAGAGAATTCATGTGATGCCCATAGATAATACTAATTTAGTGCTATTAAACTAGTGAAAAGCAAGGGTAATGCTATGGACTGCATTGTGTCACCTCTCTCCTAATTTCATCTATTGAAGTTGAATAATCTCCAAGGTGATGGTATTTGAAGATGGGGCTCTTTGACACGTAATTAAGTTTAGATGAGGTCATAAAGGTAGAGCCTTTATGACAGGATTAGTATACCTTATAAGAGGAGATATTAGAAAGCTTGAGTGCCATCTCTATATCTCTGGCTCCCTTTATCTCTCTCCCTAATATTGAAAAAAAAAAAAAAAAAAAAAACAAGAAGAAAATCATCTACAAACCTGGAAGAGAGCTCTCATCAGAAACCAACCAAGATGGTGCCCTGATTTGGACTTCCAGCCTCCAGAACTGTGAAAAAATAAATCCCTGTTGTTTTTCTAGACAGTCTACAGTATTTTGGTATAATGACAACCAGAATTAAGACAAATGCTTTTAAGGTACTGACAAAATGTTTGTATAAGAGAAATGTTATTTCTTACCATGCTCAGAGATAATACCAGATTAAAATCATAGTGGCAACTAAGATTTTATTCTTTTTATCTAATCCCATCTCCCTTGCTTGCTCTGGCTGGGCTTGAAGTGGCACCAAGTGAGTTGGGGAGAATAAAGTACATGGAGGAGGAAGAATCTGTCCAAAATTGCCCTCTGCCCTTAGCTTCCTGAGGTCGAGTCAGATCTAGACGAGAGGAGAAGAGAAGTTTTAGGTGGAACAAAAAAACTAAAGTTTGTTTTAAAAACAATATTCAAGAGCATCAAGTTTTGCATACATGAAAAAGATGAGAAAAATAATGAGATCCACCTAAGATTTAATCCCGAGTCAAAGAAAAATTATTTGACAAAGTTGAAGGGATAGTGATAAAATACAATAAAATTATCTTCTATTTCTTCTCTACAAAATGCAGGTTAATAGTAGCAAGATGCACAACCCTACATGTAATACCTGCCACAGAATGGCATGAAAGTGCCCTGAAAGAAGCAGGGAGATGATGGAACTAGGGGGACCTTGGGGCAATTAGTTTTGCCTTTGGGGACAGTAAGGCCATAAGGAGAAAAGGGACTTTCCTCTGGGGCTTTAAAAATAAATAGAACATTAAAAGATATAAAAGGATGAAGGCAAGAAGAGAAAGGCATGCCAAGAGGAGAAATAACACAGGCAAAGGAAAAGAATCTTGAAAGTCCTGGAGGGCTCAGGGAGTGGCGCTTAGTTAATCAAGTACACACAATGAGTTGCGTGTGGCAGAGAACATGGAAATGATCTACAAACATAGGCTGGGGCTGCAAGTGTCTCCTTAAATAAACTGAAGTGAATCCTAAAAGTAAGGGTGGGTCACTAAAGGTTTTTGAGATAAAGAAATCACATTGAAAATATGTGCATATAGTTAGAGAGCACTAAGGGTAGGTGTGTGGGGAGATTAACCTGGGGAAAACACTCATGTGTAAGAGTAGGAGAGGATCCAGTGAAAAGTCATAAGCAATTACAGAGGGCAGGAAAATCCAGAAATAGTGTGTTAGAAGCCCAAAGAGAAGAGCATGATGAGAATGCAATGGACAATGGTCAAATTCTGCAAAGAAATGGACATGGATCATAAAGGAGGAGACCAGAGGTTCCAAAGTTGTGTGCTTTAATTTCCCCATTTAGAAAATAAAGGCGGTCCTTTAGTAGTTGGGATGTTGCAGAACCCACAAAATGAAACTACACATTACTGAACACCAAGTATTACTTCTTGCAAATCCTGACTTTTAAGAGGTGAATAGTATTTACGCACATTAGTTTTTTGCACCCCCAGGTCCTGTTGTGTTGCGTGTGAGACCACCAAGTGATGTTAGAGGGGAGGGCCCTCGCCTGGGGGCGAAGAGAACTTTAGGAGAGTTTGCATGCTTTACTGTAGTGACAAGCTAATGACCATGTGGCAGGGCATGCTCACCCTCAGTTGGCCCACCCTCATCATAGCTTTGCTTAGGTTAACAACTGCAGAGAGTCTGGGTGTTTCTACAACCACTGTCCTGTTTCCACGCAGGCAGGCACTTGAGGGTGTCGGGGTTGCCACGTATGGCTTTTCTGCTCTCCCGCAACAATAGTGCATGTACAGAACTTACAGCAAGGGCAGTCTTTCATACACATTGGAACAAAGGAGGCTCTATGTCCAAGAGTTACATAAGGGCTGACATCAGCTTGCTCAAAGTTGCTAATTTGGTTACCGCTGGAGCCACAGTGTTCTAGAGGCTCTGGGAACAAGACTAACTCCAAGGCCATCTCCCCGGCTGACCCAGAGGAAGATCCAGCCATGCATAGACAAATTCTTCTGCCCTGACAGTACCCTTAGAGATTTATAGCAGGTTAGTGTACTCTGACACTCAGAGGTTTTAATTTATTTTATTTTATTTTTTTCATTGTTTTAGGTTTCCCCCAATTTTAATTGCCACGTGTTTTGGCAGCTGACTATCTATTAAAATTTTAAAACACCATGCATGCAAAGCTGTTTGGTTTTGCCAAAAATTATATCAAAGTAGTAGAAATAGGGTCCTTTTTTCATATGCGAATATAACTGGGGTTTTAAACCTGGGGGGAGGGATTGAACTTTTGTGTCACCTAGTACATTCTTCCCACCTCCGTTTTGCAGATGAGGAAACTGAAGTTCCAAGGTGTCCAATGACTCTTTCAATGTTACTTGGAAGTAGGAATAGAAATCAAGCCTCATGACACCTTTTTAAAGTTGTGTTCACAATATCATACTGATGGTTCTTAAAAATTAGTGACATGAAAGTAGAAACTGATTGTTAGCAGGCGATTGAAGCAGAAGCAGATGCTCTGGTGAGGTAAAGCTTATGGCACCAGGCAGAGACACAATTAACAAATGCTGTTGGGTTGCAATGGAGGAAGTGAGTTTTATGACTCATAACAAAACCCCACAAAGGAGGATTTTGGCAGTTTCAGGTCAACTTCCAGCAGCTCTTGCTTGAGACTCAGCTTGCTTAATGGGCTGAGCTACGCTGGGGCCTCCTGGGGCTCGTTAGATAAATGACTACGGTCTTTAGACCTTGAGATTTGGAGCTGGAGCTGCTTGTGCTGCAAGAGGCACACTAGCCATGACTGTTAATATGAAAAAGCAATAGATCATTGGGATTTAAATTAGGGGAAGCAATTCTAGTTCTCTCTGAGGACATAAAGATATCATGCAAGGCATGGGATGAAAGTATGTTGCCAACTGGATTTTAATCACAGAGACTTTGAGTAAGCCAAGTCATGTACAAGCTATATCTTCATGGTTTTGTCCCTTGATTCTGGGTCATATCAATAAAAGTATTACTTTCCACCTATTGGCCAAGAGATAAATGTTGCATTAAGATAAAACATGTGGCAAAAAAAGGGAGAGTTCTTTGTTTCTCTCAGATGTACAAACCTAACAAAATCTAACTGACAGATCTAAGAGGCAGTAAACCCCATACAATTAACTCAGTAGAGCCCTTCTAATGATTGCTACCAACTTGACATTCAAACCACAGTGCCTTGAATGTGTGGTTTTCTTCTCAAGCTCTCAAGGATTTCTAGAAAATTAAATAATAACATTTTTTAAAAATGAAGAAAGACTCCTTTAAAACATATAAATCTGCAAAATAAACTTAACCATCTTTCACCAGATCCAGGGTCTCATACCTTGTAACTGGTGGCAACCAGAAGTTCCAAGTTCTACAAAGGGGAAAAAATAATTCTGGGCTTGCTGTCTACTCTATGGGTGACCTTTCACATTTTAGCCAGTTGAAAGAAACGTTGCTGAACTTATTTCACTGGGAATGATGCTTTTGAGATTGTATATTGGTGATTGCCTTTTGTGTGTGTGTGTGTGCCCCTTGAAGATTTTTCTTCAAAGGGGGCTGCATTAGCCTGTAAGAAAACGTTATGAAAGTGATGCTATTCAACTTCTTTCTGAGGATCTAAAGATATCATACAAGGCATGGGATAAAAGTATGTTGCCAACTATATTTTATTCACAGATACTTTGATTAAAAGTCTCTGTGATTTATTTCATGCAAAGGCCTCTGGTGAACTGTTCCACTGTCAGTTTTAAACTTAAGATGAGAATTTGTGAAAATGGGAAGACAGGTCTCAGCCTTGCTGGCCTTGTGGTGAGGAGGACTAGGAAGTATGCATTGAATCTATGGATAGATAGATGATGCACTTTAGTTATATAAATCTATCAATGAATAGCTTACTCAGTCTCAACACTGCTATCTGTATTAAATTCCAACTTTGGTTCTGTTGGGGAATTTTCACATTGGACTAAGATCAAAACTTTTCTTTGCCGAGAATAATTACTGTAGGAAGTACTGTGCATGGACCCTGCAATTCACTTAAATATGTTAATATTATAAAAAATGTGGTACATGTATAACAATGGGATATTACTTGGTCATGAAAACTAATGATGGTGAAAGTGCTAAGCACAAATTGGTAGTTGCGAAAGAGTCATGGGGATGTAAATACAGCATAAACAATACAGTTAATAATATTGTAATAGCTATGTATGGTGCCAGATGGTACTAGAATTATCAGGGGGATCACTTCATAAATTATGTAATTGTCTAACTACTATGCTGTACACCTGAAACTAATATAAAATAATATTGAATGTCAACTGTAATTGAAAGAAAGAGCAAATGAACCCACATTCTGATCTGAATTTAAGACCTTTGGTGTATTAATACTTAAAGTTTTAAGTAAATGAGCTATATGCAAATGAGAAAAAATAATAAAATTTTCTGAAAATATAACAATATTAATCTATATTCCTCTTCTCAAGATTGTTTTAAAAAACTCCCATAATATTATTTTTGATTGAGTGATAGATCCTATATTAGCAGTGTTGAATGGCCAAAGCTTTGAAAATGTAAAGCTTAACAAAATCCTAAAAATATAAATCTACTATTATTCTTATTTTTGTAAGCTTTCTAGGACCTCCTATTTTTTTTTTCCTTCTTTGTTAAGGAGGAAGGAGCAAGGAAGTTAAAACAGTGATTAGCAAATTGATGAAGGCCATAATTTCCCATAGGTTGCTCACAGTATACCTGACTGGTTTCTGTGACAGCTTTTCTGCACACCTCACCAGTTGTGAATCTGGAAGTCTAGAAGAGAGGGGAGATCAGATGGACTGGGTGGCTGAAGCAAAAGGACAGGACAGCAGTGGGCACGCCCTTTCCCTGGAGGTTAAGCAGAGCTCTGGAACAATGGCTTTGTACCATGTTGTCAGTGGGATGACCTCATTGCCCCTTATTTCTCAATTACATCTTGGTTGCATATGAAAATAACAACAAATAATTTACTCATATTTATTGCTCTTCATTTGCTGAGACACATTTTATTAGGTATACTTTCCACACTTGTAAGGTAACCCAAGAAAATTACCCCATTTGCAGTGTGTCAGGGGTTATAGTGGGAAGAAAGGAAAGGGAGGGAGGAAAAGTTGGCAGTGTATTCACTCCATGGCTCTTTGTCAAATAAAATTGTTGCTAACATGTGCCACTCTGACAAATTTAGAGAATCTTAGAGATGTTTAAGAGGCTGCATTAGTCAGCAGCTGTGAAGATCACCAGCAAACAGCTGAATGAAAAAAATAAAAAGCTCAGTTAACAGAGAGATGAGGGAAAAAATGAGCATATTTTCCCTACTTCTCTGACTCTTCAAGGAGTCCTGAGGCACCCTGTGAAGACAGAGATGGTGTGTGGGACATATTACTCATGTCATTACTACCTATACATGATGGACAGCCCACAATGACAAGTGGCAATTTTGCCATTCTGAAGGAGAAAAGGAAAATTTAGCAGGTGTCTTTTCAGTCCAGTGAAGCAATGTTATCACCCAACATTTAAAAAAGAGACAACCACTAGCAATACGTATTGGTTATTCCATACAAACAGAGAGCAGAGGCTGCACATTACTGCCGTGAAAGCAGAAAAAGTTTTCTTCTTTTCTGAAATCAGTGACCCCCAAACTCTGTCATTAGTAACAATAATTAAAAGGTGCTGTAAGAGAGAATGGATGGATGATTGCCACTAAGAAGCACATTCTCATTAATTTATTACCGATTTTTAACTTTGCTTCATTAGGACATGTCTGTTGAAGGCCATTTAGGACTCGGGAGATTTGCCTGCACTTCGCATCGCCTCCATCTTGGTTCCTGGGAAGGAGGATCATTTCAGTTAGTTGTCCTCCATGGACCGATATGTACAGGTAGGTGCAGGGAAATCTATGGCCTTGTAAATCTTCTCATCAGGGAAGTGGTCAACTTCTTTAGGATGTTCTTGGGACTGATGGAGTCAGTTCTGGGAAACAGTTATCAGCTAAGCAAATTGTGAAGCAGTTTGCATGTCATTTAAGCCTCTGCCTCAGTGAGAAGTGTGAATAAAATGTGACCCTGTCCCGATAAATTAAGAACCTGGGTTCAAGGGTCCTGTAAACACCCTAGGCTTAAGTTTCTTCATTAACTTTTGCTTTTTCTGTGTTTCCAGCTGTCACAGACTTCATAAAGACTGCTTCATGGGAGTGGGGAGCATTCTTCTTGTCTGATCTTGGATCCACACTGTCACTCATGTGAGACAGTGGAGGGTTCTTTCCAGAGATGTTCTCTAAATGAGTTCACTGAGCATAGAAGTTTTTGTTCATTCTTTTCAAATACTCCTGGTCAAGTAAATTCAGGCTAAAAATCCATATCTGTATCTTTTGCTCTCCCCATAAATATTCCTCATATAGAGCCTGTAAAGACATAAATTGATCTATAGGCTACCCCCATGGTGACTGGAATTAGTCATTTGTTGGCTGTCACAATTCACTAGAGCTCATTCTTCATTTTCTCCTATAGAATGAACAACAAAGTCAGAATCTTTTCTGACTTTGAACTTTATTGAAAGGATCAACTCTTTAAAAGACCTGAAGGTGAAAATTTCCCCATCATTATAGTAGCTTTTGTCTCCACAAAGCCTAACACAAAACCTAGTATTAAGTAGAAACTCAGTTTATTTTATAGACCCTTGAATAATTGAATAAGATGTTTGTTCATGTTTTGAAGGCCATGGCTTTTCTGCTCTTTTCCCCATGGAGTTTGGTATAGAGAATGTGATCTAAGATCAGCTAAAGTAAATTCTCAAATGAAAAACTGGTAATTGTATTTGCTTTAGTCAAAAACCAAACTGTTGTTTAATTTAGTAAAAGGCTTGATCATCTGAATTACACTTTTAGGTATTTTTATTTTTACTTATTTAATTAATTAATTTTTAAGATTTTATTATTTTTAGAGAGAGGGGTAGGGAGAGAGGCAGAGAGGGAGAGACATTGTGTGGTTGCCTTTCAACTGTCTCCAGCTAAGGACCTCGCTGGAGACCTGGCTTGCAAGCTGGTTATGTGCCCTGGCTGGGGAATCGAACCAGTGACCTTTGGGTTCACAGGCTGGTACCTTATCCACTGTGCCACCAGCCAGGGCCACTTTTAGGTATATTTAAAGATAAGAGAGCACACAAATTATCATGGTAAAAACAAGTGCACCAGATGAACCCATTATCCAATACTTACAGAATTCTGTTTACCAATAATTAACAAATCCAACTAATATAAAGAACTTAGTCCCCTTTAATGGAGCAGACCACAGGGAAATATCAAAAAAGTGCTAACAGCTGGCTTGTTAATACTCTCAACCTCTTTGTTTGCTTGTTTTTTTATAAGAGAAAACAAATGGGAAAGTGCAAAAGCAATGCTATAGTTATCCTGTTTAAAATAAACTATATGAAGTAAAAAGATACGGACTGGATTGACAATGTAACCATATCTCAGACTATATGTTTTAATATTGGTTAATAGGAATAGAAATTTTATCAGCTTAAGAAGCACATATATACCAGCAACTAATTTTATTTTTTAGTAAATATTTTACTAAGAAAAAGATCCAATCAGAAATCTTAATAGGAAGAGGCATTTTCACTGAGTCACTGCTAAACACCATCTGTTTCCAAACAAATCCATATGAAAGAGCCTTTCAAATAGCAAGAAGACCATAAAGAATGTCAAATTTCACCTTGCTTTCATGTTTATTTTTAACCATTGTAAATGTAGTTATTTACAGGTAAAAATGAAAGCTAAATACAGAACTAACCTCTCCAGAGGGAGGTGCCATCTTATCTTTCAGATTTCTGCCTTTCCCCTCCTCAGCTCCTGACAACAAAAATCAGGACTCCTCTCAAAGGCCACTTGCTTGAAAAATCATTCCCTGACTCTTAGACATGGAAAGCTCCCTGGTCATGTATACTACATGTTACCTGGATCATAATACCGATCATATACAAATCTCCAGGTGCTAAGACATTTACCTTGGCACAGTTTTATTCTTTTCATTCTTCAGTGGCACATGGTAGATGTCCAATCAATGAACATCCGAAAAATGAATTAAAAGTAATTTTAATTAATTAAAATTAATTAAATAAAAATAAAGATAAAATTAGACCAACATCACCCTAAACTAAGTAGAGATTTTTAGATAATATTTTAGGGGAATTAACTGGAAAGATACATTTAGAAATACTTTTTATCAGCCAAACTTTATATGTATTAAGCCTACTATATATATATATATATATATATATATATATATATATATATATCCTGCATCACATAATGGTTCTCAGTGGTGTGTCTATCTCAGGAGCACCCAACTCATTTAATCTGTGTGTGTGTGTGTGTGTGTGTGTGTGTGTGTCAGGGGGTGCTTATTGCAGGTGGAGAGGGCAGTTAGATCCCCCAACTGTTTTTTGCATTAAAGATACTTAAATTTCTAAAGGGCCATTTGTGAAAGATATCTTCTGCTGAGTCATTATAACCTCCAGTTCTGAAAGACTATTCAGATCTCATGAAATTTTAGACCCAGTTTTAAACTAGAAGAGAATCCATCTAATTATTATTAATCTGGAATTCACCCTCAGGGCCCTCTCATTCCAGCTACTTGAAGTAATCATCCTCCTAATTGTTAGACTATCTCCTTTCACACAACCACTTTTCAGAATCCCTGCTGACAGAATCTAGCCATTTAGTATATGGACCTATTTGAGAATATTATAGTCCAGCAAATAAAATATAAGGCAAAAGATTGATAAAATCCATTTTTACTAAATGGAGAAGCATTATGATTTATTACCTTATACTTTGTGTGGTGATCAACTGTAAGTACGTGTGTCTGAAGCAAGCATATAAAAACCAAGATTAATGTTCACATATCTTCATAAATACTAAAATATTGAAATTGTGTAGACAGTGAAATAAGATGAGGAGGGGGAAAGTAGGTTTACAATATCATTAACCTTTATACCTCAATTTCACTATTTGGAGTGCAGGGACTCTTGATATAGTTTCCAGCTTTTAGCTATTCTGGTTTTGAATGGTGGTAGAACAATGAATTAAAAAGCTGCTGTAGAACATCTCATTAGCTCTGTTTGAAATAAGGGTTCTCTTATTCTTAATTGTATAATGTTGAACTTGAAAATGTTTTAGAGTTTTTAAATTGACACTCAAGTTATGCTTATTTAATTCTAAGAAGAAAACCTAACGTTTGTAAATATTTCATTTTTGTTTTTATATATATCTGTGTGTAATAATTGCTCTTTATTTCATCTTCATGTTCATGTTTATGGGTAAATATACATATGTCAGTGCATGTGATAATTCTTATTTTATTTCATTTCTGCCTCTTTTGTTCTTAGATTTCAAAATAGGTAAATGTAATGAAAGGTTAATAAAAATAGGGTGAAACTTGAATCTACTTTTTAAGAAAAACAGCTGTATTTTAAGGGTCTCTCTTGGTACCATAGTCATTTGTGCATGATTCCTAGTCTTGGGGTTCGAGGAGTTTTTTAATGAGAAACTGAGTATAAAATTGAAAGAGCAGGGAGGTCAGCAATGGGACCAAGGTAAAAGTAGGAAGGAAAATCACCCTAGAGTTACAGGTGAGGAAATTGTCACTTAGTAAAGCTTAACTTGCTAGACTACAACAGTTAAAAAGTGGCAGTGTGGAGGTTTAAATATAAATCTGTCTGGTGCTGAAGACTTGGCTCATGCCTTCACATGCTTCCTCTCTAAGCAGAGGAGCAAGCATGTGTGGAGGACATTCATGGAGCGCAGGTCCTTGATGAGGTTGCACTGAGCGCCATCTACACAGGGAACAGTGTGCTGATGTTAGAGGAAAGAGCCCTGTATATAAAGTGTGGTGCCTTTGAGGAGCAGAGGTCAGAACAATGAATGGCATAATCCAACTTCAAGGTCTGAGGCCTGAAAGGAACGCTTTGGTATAATTAGTCAGGCCCAGAGTTAAGATGCTTCCAAATGCTTTCTGGCGCTGAAGCCATGGGTAGCCCCTCGCTGTGGTACAGAGAAGGTCAGAACTGAATTAGAAATCAGTTTTCCAAATGCCCTGAGTGGAATATACACTTGTCCTCAGGAGACTTTTCAGTGCAAATCATTTCTATGCCACAGGCACACTTCTGCCCTTTATTTAAATTTTAATTATGAAACATGCTTAGGGTTAAAAAATAAACATTTTTAGGTGAAAGGATGAGGATGTTATATTTTTAAGGTAATATACTACTATTTAAAAGTGCCTTAGAAATATATGTAATGCTTTCTTTAATATGATGCATTTTCTTTTGTTCTCACTAACATACATTCCTTAAATATGAAATATTACTGGTATTTAACAAATAATAGTGTTTTTCAATGGAAGGAAATTATAAGTTTTGTGTGGCTGAGAAGTTTGAAATATATCTTTGGTATTTAGATGGCCATGGCTCCAAAATTTGGAGTTAAGAGGCAAGCAAAGAATGTTTTATTGCTAGTATCTAAAACAAATTTTATTGGAAACTTTTATGTTTGTAGGTTTGAGTAGGTTTTATAGTGAAGAGTTCCGAAAACTGCCATAAAATTTTGCCTTGGGGGTTATGATTACATTTGTATTTTTCCCAAACTTATATAAATAAAAAAGACAGTTTTTACTGTGAAAGCTTAAAAGGTTACAGTGGTATTTGGTCTGTGATGAACCTTTTATGGGCTTGATGTTATAGGAATTTATTTTTAAACTATCAATAAAAATACAACTTTAGAGGCCTTGATAAAGAAGTTGCTGAAACTTGAAGTTTCTATTGAAATAGACTCACCAAAAATAATTTAATTAATTTCTTTTACCATAAAAGCTATCTTTAATATTAGCTGATGCTACATTAGATGGCTGTGATATGTAATTTATAATGTTTTTTTTAATGGCTGAACAGTAATAGAAGGTAGAACTTTCTTTGCTAGAACTATCTAACCTTAGGCTGGACAATCATATGACTGGAAAAATTATAATAGCCCTCCTTGTCCACAGGGAATATGTTTCATAACCCTCAGTGGGTGCATAAAACCATCGCACTGAATCCTACATATACTATGCTTTCCTGACACATACCTTTTGACTGAAAGAAAACACTTCACTGTTTCTCTTTGGCATGTCCAAATGGCCACATCACTACTCTTGCACTCTGGGGCCATTATTAGGTAAAACAACAGTTACTTGAGCACAAGCACTGCGTTATCCAGACAGTCAACCTGATCACCAAGCCAGCTACTATGTGGTAAGTAATGCACACAGCGTGAGCATGTTGGTCAAAGGGATGACTCATGTCCTGGGTGGGATGGAATGGGATCGCATGAGATTTCATTGCGCTACTCCAAATGGCACACAATTTAAAATGCATGAATTATTTATTTATGGCATTTTCCATTTAATATTTTTAGACTGCAGTTGGCCGTGGGTAACTGAAACCATGGATAAGGGAGCAACTCTCTGGAGGAAATGGGCACATCTTGGAAGAGACCTGATGATCCCTAAGACCTCTTTCCAATCAGACACTGGAAGGTCTGTAAGGGATGCAGTTAAAAATAATATGCAGTAATGTCCCTCTTTCTTCACACCAGAGGTTTTATCTTGCAAAACCAGGTTCTATACCAAAGAGAGAAAGGTAGGAAAGAGAAAGGGGGAAAAAGAATATTTGCAGTGTAAATGATGCCTTATACATGATATAAAATAACTATGTAAAGAAGGAAGCATTTTTCACATTTTCTAACTGAGGTACTGAGTCAATTAGTGCTAGAATTAAAACCTGAATCTCCTTGATAACCAAAACTGCCCTTTTCCCTATTATATCAATTTTTAAATTTTACCACTTAGTGTGAAAGGTGAGGTAAAGAGAGAGGAAGTGATTGCTAACTTATTCTACATAATAATATAGAATAGATAAATGTGGATTTGGGCTTCAAAGGCTATTATCTGAATAGTTCTGGGTCAGTCAATCAGACAATTAACAGATATTTATTGGGGACCTACTATGTGTCAGACATTGTTCAAAGCACTGCAGATACTGTAGTAAACAAAGCAAATAGCTTATCTTCTAGTGGGAGAGGAGACCAACAATATACATAAAGAAGACAATTTTAGGCTTTCATAAATGCTTTGAAAAAAATCAAGCACAAAAAATTTTTAAATTTAAATTTGACTTGGTTAAGAGTTAAAGTGGCTGAACATGGTAAGAATCATTGAATGTAATTTGTTGAGAACATTGAAAGCCATGCTAACAAAGTTGGGTTTGATTTTGCAGGTAGGGGGATGCCATAACAATTTTTTAAAGAAAATTACATGATAAAATGTGTGTTTCAGGCAGTTGCCTCTACTGAGAGTAGAGAGAGAGTGGAATGGAACGAGATGACACAAAAGACAGAAAGAGAAAGTAGGAGGCTCTCTGGGTAATTCACGAAATGATGATGAAATCACCAAGGCAATGAAGATTGATTTATGAACCACTAGTGAAATACGAGGGCAGGTATTAGTGAATTAATATAAAGGATGAGAAAGATGATGAGCTTCACAGTGGCTGGAGTTGTTGGTCTTCAGTAAAATGATAGCTTTCCTAGTCTTAGAGAGATGAAGGATATGGGGAAGGAGGAAGTATTTTTTTCAGAGGTTATAAATTTGGATTTGGATAAGCTGAGTTTAAGGTACTTGTGGCATCAGCCTAGTTGATTTATTTCCATAGGCATCAGCATTCTCTTGAGAGCAGTTGGATCCAGGGATAAAAATTGAGGAGTTAGCAACTTAGGTGTGCTAACTGAAGCTATTAAAATGGATTAAAGATGATACTATACATTTTAGGGGGACTGGATATTGAGTATATAGCAAGAAATAATGGTGAATTATTCTGCTTTTTCCTGAGTAATATTTTTAGAAACTAATATTGGGTTGGCCAAAATGTTTGTTTTGTCTTTTTTATAAAATAAGAGACACTTTTTTTTTTATTATTTTCACCAATAACTATTGATTAGGATATTTTGAGTTTGTCAGCAATTTCCTGCATGGTATAAAGTTGATTGTTCTCAACTAATGTCTTTATTGGATATAGGTATCAACTTCAACTGGTCTACCTAACCATGGAACATCATCCAGGGAGAAATCTCCAGCATGAAACTTCACAAACCACTGTGACACATTCAATCAGTCACAGCATCTTCTCCATACACTGTACAAATCTACACAAAATTTTTTTTTGATGTTTCAGCTGCATTTTTACCTTTCTTGAACTCATAAAATATAATATGCTGAAAATGTTGTATATTTTTCATCTTTAATATTTAACTAGCTACAACAAAAATCCATCAATTTCAATTTTTTAAATGCACGCTGATATTACAGCTGTCACAATACCATCTAACAAAATTGTTTGAATAAATTTAAAGACAACTAAGCTCTACTAGATCCATCTTAAACAGAAAAAAACCAAATGAACTTTTTGGCTGATGCAATATAATAAGCACCAAAGTTACTTGAAAATATATAGAGATAATTTCCCTGGAGTGTGTGCGTCTTTTGCTGCCCTGTTACTACTTTCCCATCCTCTCTTTGACTCTCTTACTTCACCACACACTATCTTCATTCAAATTAGTTCTTCTCCTTTCTCATCAATCTCACTTTCTTTCTCCCTCACACATGCTTATCACTTCTCTTTTGGTTCTAACAGCATTTTATAAGATTCTCAGCCTTTTCATTTTCCTATGGTAAAAGATGACTCTAAGTCAAAACAAATTTAGGTCATGTGAAGAGCAATGTCCTTGCTTCAGCTTCATACAGATGAATATGAAGGATGGCATGATATGTTGAAAAGACCAGGAAATATGTTTCAAAAAACCCAGGGTTTCCAGTCTTATAAGAATATATACTTCATAGGATTATAACAAATATTAAATGAAATAATATATGTAAGTGGGTTATGTAGAGGGCTCTACAGGTCTTGAGTTTTCATTTTCATCTACTCTGGCTTACTCAATAAATGTTTGTTGAATAAATAATCACCTCTATTAAGAACTCCTGGATGAATGCAATACAACAATAAAAAAATTAAAATGAAATAAAATAAGATAAAATAAAAAAGAATTCCTGGGTCTATCTCATTAGATCTGTCAACCTTTATAACATTGTTTCTTTAAACATTTATAGCTGCCAGAACTTTTGGCCTTGAGTATGTTTATAATACCCTCATGTATTTTTTATTTCATTGGTTTCATCTTAAAAACAAATGTATTAAATTGTTATATAAAATATATATCATATAATTATTGAATTATACTTAAATAATGTTAAGTTTTTCTTTTTGATTTTATCATTTTAATCACCTTGATTTTTCTTTTTCTATAAATCTTTTTCATTTGGTTCCCAACTGTACACAAGAACATAAAAGATATTTAAAATATACTATAAAACCAAGCATAAAGCTAAAGCAACCACAGAAAGCTATCATTTAGTTAAGTTCTCATTCAGCCATGGTTTTTATATTACCTACTAAATTGTATTTACTTTCTAGGTTTTTTTCCTTACTGTAAAATATTCAAAATTGACTTGGAGGCTTATATTAAAAATGTAAAACTTGAAAATCATAGTTATTTCTTAAAACCTCATACGAACCACCATATATTATTATATGGTCTCAGAAGGTCATTGCCCACCAGTCTACAATTTTCTTTCTTTTCTGTCAGATAGGGTAAACTCCATTCTGTGCCATGCTTACAAATTTGTTAGAATGCAGGCCAAATCTATACAAATCCATGGTAGAGGTCAATGATGATGAAACAGGATGCTAAACTATAGGCTTTATGAAAAAAAAGGCAATGTCAAATATTTTAAATATTTTTCAGATCTAGCATAGCAATTACTAATAAAAGCTTATGTGAACTAATGAATGTGTGTAACAGGTTCTAGGTTATAATTTTATAAATACTATTTCATGCAATTGAGTCTTGTTCTTAATTAGTAGGCATGAGCTTGTCCACTGGCTACTTGCTGTTCTCTATACTAAGCATGTTCCTGCTTCAGAATTTTTATTCTGAATAATCTCTATGAATGGAATGCTCATCCTACATAGACCTTATGGTTTGTTTCCTCAGTTTGCTCAGAACCTCCTTTAGAGGGTCATTCCTTGACTCCCTAATTTAAACAGTTCTTCCCTAATTACCAGTCCCTGTATTCTTTACCTAATATATTTTTATTTATAGTTTTTTTTTTATCATTTCCAGAAACTAAACATTCATTTGTATACTTTTTAATGTCTCTCTTCCTGCACCCCAACTAGACTGTAAGGTTTGTGCAGGCTGGAATCTTGTGTGTCATAACCGCTGCTATATTCTTACAGCTCAGAAGAATGCTTGGGAGATAAATAAAAATCTGCTGAATTGATAAATGAATTACTGATATTTGTGTTGGATTTATCTCCCAGGAATACAGTAGCATCTTTGAGAGTAGAAATTAAATTTTAAATCTCACTAGGCCATAGTAAGATTGAAGTCACTGCATAAACATGTAAATGTATTATTTATTTAAGACTCATTATAAGGTAGGTACTTGCATTTTCTCATTTAGTCCTCAAAACAACTTTCTGAGTTGATGAGTATTACCCCATTTTAGTGATAAGGAGACTGAGATGCAGGCAAGTGAAGTAATTTCTTCAGAATCATTCAAGTTGGTAAATGGCAACTCTAGCATTCAAACCCCATTTAGTTGGACCCAAAATGCTATGCTCTCTATCACTAAATTATGTACTATTTTATATGGAAGCTTTAAATTTTTCCTAAATGGAAGCAATGCATTTTTTTCCATGTCACAATTTAATAACATCATTTTTTATAGTCTACATAAAACTAAACCTGCCATCCAATGCTGCACTAAGCAAGTCAGCCTGATGAGAATGATGTTTTCTAGCCCCCTAAACTCCCAGGCCCCAAACATAGCCTCTCTGAATATAAGGGCTCCTAAAACTTTTTCTGTCATATTCTTTTATCCAGCATTTTTGTTTTATTTTATTTTATTTTGAGACAGGTGAAAGAAAGGGAGAGAAACATTAATGTGAGAGAAAAACATCAATTGGTTGCCTTATGACCTGACAAGGGACCAAACCCACAATCTAGGCGTGTGCCCTAACTGGGAATTGAACTGGCAACCTTACATTTTGTGGGATATGCCCAGACAACTGTCCACACCAGCCAGGGCTCATCCAGCACATTTTCTTACAGCATCTTAGCACCTGAGTAAATTTTACCTGTTCTACATCTCTTCATTTGGGATCATATAAATGCAAATTAATTTTATTAGACTCTGTTACTAATATGCTATGTATAACATAATTTGATTGACAGCAGAAGTTGTTAATCCATTATTAACAAAAGTAAACAACAAATATTTGCATACAGAATTGGACCCCAGGATATGAAAACAAGGAAGCAACTGACAAGACTTGAATTAGGTAAGTTGAACAGGCAAGGAAGACTTTATTCAAGACTCTTGCAATAGGGGAGTAAGATTGAACTCAGTTTCTTTGCAACAAAAGGTGGGAAAATTTTTATGTACAGGGATAAGCTAGTGAAGAAGTCTTGAAGGACACTGATAGGAAGGTAGGTCAAGGTGATTAGTTCATTTGTGTTTCTTAATAGAAGTTAGGTTCCCATCCTCCCATGGAGACTGAAAGCTAGAGGTGCTCTCTTTCTTAATTATTAAATTTCAAAGAATAGCTCCCAGGTTTTGAGAAAGACATTTCTGAATTATAAAACTGAGAAGAGATGGGAAGAGTAACATTACAAATAGGCAGAAAAGAAATGTACAATAATTTTCTAAAGGAAATTCTTTATGAAAAGGAGGAAAAAATGATCCTGTCTCAAGTTGAGTCAAACTGTGGCAAATATGAAGACCACCTTGGGCTGTATAAATAGGTGGTCACCAATGTATATCCAGCATTTTTATTCAGAGTTGAATAACAATTGTGCTTCAGCTAATATCACAAATAATTTTCAATTTTTCTTTGAAGCTGTCTTGCAGTGCAGCTTATCAGGTGAATTAACTGTCATGAAGCGCAAAAAAGGACCCTTTGGTCTATTACAGAGGTTACTATTGAATACTTAGTGTTTGCTCTTTGGGAGCTAATTCCCCCACCTTGTTAACTAGCCAAAAGGGCTGATTCTGAAGTGGGAACTATGGACTTTCTAATACTTAAGCCTGTGGGTGGAAAAAATGATTTCATAGAGCTAAAATTTACATGCTTCAGAAAAAAGCATTTGTTATGATATGAGTTAATATCATTATTTAGATAGTTAGATTTTTTGTTTTGTTTTGTTTGGTTAGAGACAAATTGATGGAAACCCAACGGATTAATCAAACTCACATCTTGGCAGGGCCCAGGCTTCTGACTCAGTCATCCTTGCAGGTCTTGTCCCAACTAGAATTTGGTGGTCCTGGAGCAGCCCTTGTTCTGAGAGAGTATGGTACTTAATTCTAAAAGCTGGTTTTTCTGCTATGTTAGCTTGATATTTGGGGGTTTTAACAAAGTCTCTCCCCTCTAAGATGTGACTCTGAAACCCCCAGCATTGCTTGATTTCAGCATTCTCAACCCCATGGTGGCTGTTTCCTGGTAAACCTTGTGTCGTCTTGTCTTCACATGTCCTACCCATGTGAAGTGTAACTCTTGGCCAAGGGCTGTGAGAAGTTCTGCTCAGACTGTGGGGTTCTCCCCCAACCCTGTGCAGCCACCCTTCCATCAGTTGCCCTGCCTTGTTGAATCTCATCATTTCATCAGTTCTAAAGTGTGATTTTCATCTCCTTAGCTTGTCATGACACTGGCTCCATAGGCCTATGCCACCAGTGGTGGAAGGGTGGGAATAGGGTGGGGGTGTCAATCATCCACATGCAGAGAGCAGAGTGAATACAGGGTTCATGTTATGTTTTCTTCTCTCAAGGGTCATAGTCTTGTACAGTCTATTGTTGGATACCTAAAAAGAGTTACCTCATAGATAGCACAGTTGTGTAGTTGTTTACGGTGGAAAAGCTCAAGTACTTTCATGAAACAAAGTAGAAGACTTCTGAGAATAGTAATTTTTAATCTTGTTTTAAGATAGATTGATATATGCTGAAAGCTATAGACTGTTTCCTTAGCTCTAGTCTATATTTTAACTTCATGGGAAAGAGGGAATTTTAAAGAGTGCTTTTGGGAAAGAGGGGATTTTAAAGAGTGCTTTTATTATTTTAACTCATATCTTATATAGTCTGAATGGCATGCATACAGTTTTCTGATATTTTCATTGTGCTTCATGCGCCCAATTACTGAAAGAGGACTCCTGCTATTTGTATGGCAACCTTTGTTTTCTTTTTCTGGCATTATCTTTTATATAAATAATTAGTTCATTACCAGTTCATTACTGTGAGTTATTCAAAGTCAATTTCATTTAGGTAAGTCTGTAATATTTAGTTACAAATGGGTTTGTTTCTCTAGTTTGTTATCTTTGATTAGTTATTTTAGGTAGTTAGGAAAAGATATAGTTCTGCTTTTAATTGTACCAGGGGTTACTCCTGTCTCATTGTTTCATTTGTTTCTAGGTAGGCATGCATACTTGACATTTTAAATTTCTAGTCCCTGTATTTCTCATGGTTTCACCAGGAGCCCTTGTGCTTACCTCTGAGTAAGAATTTTCCCTTGTATCATCTGCTTCATTCACCCTCTCATATTTGCTTTGAACATTTGGATTTGTGCTTGTTCAATTGTGTGAGTTTTAAATGTCAAGGGAAATAATTGGACAATGCAATCTACTCAAAATTTAAAAGCTTAATTATGCTTCCAATATTCTATCAGTTGTCAGAAGCCCACTGTGTTGACTTCTAGTCAGGTATCTGAAAGTTCCTGTTTCTTAAAAAGTATCCTAGGAATGAATTTGTAAAGCACTGTCTCAACTTGTTCCTTATAGGCCTCTTCCCATCCATCATCATTACCACTGCCTTTCCAAGTTTCCAGTGAGAATGGAATCTCAAAGATATATTAAAATAATAAAAATTGTTAAATGGAGTAACAGGGAAGTTCTAAAATGTTGGAAACTTTGTTTTAATTCTAGATCAGGTTAGCAGTTCCCTGCATTTCAAGTGGTCTATTAAATTATTTTACCAATTTATTCCTTTGTGAAATGAAGTGAGAAGAAGGAGAAGTTTATAGCAGTTGCCCTTCAATCACCCTTGGGAAAATTCAAGAGAGTATCATTGTCTGGATAAGTCCACTTGCAAAGACATCTGGGGAGAAATGCCACCTAAGCTGCCTTGAAAGAATATATTTTTCTTAAAAAAGAATAAAGTTCCAGCCCTGGCTGGTGGCTCAGTGGATAAGGTGCCAGCCTGTGAACCCAAAGGTCGCTGGTTCGATTCCTCAGCCAGGGCACATAACCAGGTTGCAGGCCAGGTCTCCAGCCAGATTCGTGGCTGGAGGCAGGTGAAAGGCAACCATACATTGCTGTTTCTCTTCCTCTCTGCCTCTCTCCCTTCCCCTCTCTCTGGAAACAATAAATAATAAAATCTTAAAAAAAAGAATAAAGTTCCAGGACACAACCTTCTTTATAAAAAGTTCACTTTGTAGTGCCAAAAGTTTACAATGTATATTTGTATATAAAAGTTTCAATTATGTCTTATGAAATGTAATGAAGATTTTTATTTTATTGTTATTATTATATTTTACTTTTTATTGAGTCTATCTTTTCCCATACTTAATTCACTCTTTTCACCACAAAACATCAAATACCAGTTTGCCATTTTTGTTCTAGGGAAGTTTGAGGAACATTGCCTTAGGGAACTGCTTTCATGAGATTGAAGTTAATAGTTTAAAAAGGAATAAAGAGGGTGGCAGAGACCCATTTTATTTTACACTTGACTTTTGAACAACTGGGACATACAAACATGCATCCATTTAGGAAGAAGGCTTTGTTAAAAAATTCTCTCTCTCTACTTAAGCCCAACTCTGACAATAGGATGCCTATGAGGCTTCTTGTTCCCAAAATACTAACCCCGCTTCTACCATTTCCAAATTTAACACCTTCTATATCATATTATGCCCACAAAAATTAAATCTTGTTTAAACTATTATTATTGAATTTAAGTTTAATCTGAAGTGTTAATTTTAAACAAACTCCAAAATTCCAAAGTGACTCCTTAAATTGAGCCAGGATAGAACATAGATTAGTAAATTAAAAGGGAAGTGAACACATTTGTTGGGACTTGAAAGAGGAAATTTCCTCAGATGCTGAGGAACCGTTACAAAGATAATATTTCCTGACTTGACAATTTTGTCTACTACCTACTCTAGCTGTGCTATGTAAAATTATTCCCAATGCACATCAATTAACTGATTTCTAAAAAGAATGACCAGTTGTTATTCAATCGTATCTCATTGTACCCTTGCCAGCATTAAGTATTGTAATCTTTTATCTTTGATAGTTTATGTAGAAAACATCTTATTCTTTTCACTAGAAGTTACTTATTAGTAGGTTAAATATTTTTCTGTAACTTATATTTCTAGCTTCTCATGCAACATATATTAGCTATTTAGGAGCTAATTTAATTTGCAATAATTCTGTTCCCTTAGTTCACTTCCAGTCTCTCAATTGTTCTGCTTCATAAACATATTCGTTGAGTATAAGGTATAAACAAAATCAATTAATCTGTTTTTTTATCTTAATAACCCTTAAGTGTGACTTGATGATAAAGTCACTCAAAACTATGATGAGTGAAAGATTACTTATACATTGTATTTTATGGTATTATTTAGTGAAATATTGTAAATGTCAGAAAGAAAACAAAGATACTCATTATCACCTTTATTAATTAACATTGTTGAAAAGAGCAAGTTACTGTTTTATACCAAGAAAAGGAGTTTATGTAAAGCTATTAGAAATAGGAGATAAATAAGATCACTTAAAAATATACAGTCATTTGTGCTTAAATTATGAAAATAAATGGATTATCCCAAATCCTTTGGATAGCTTGGATTGTGTGTATTATAGAATAAAAAGTCTATCTGTCTCACTAAAATGGTTAAGATTATTCTCCTTATACTGAAACCTAGATGATAACCAGTTAAACTATTCCACATAGAAAAGTAATTCCATTCTTTTGTTATTCAGGGGATATGTGTTCAGTTAAGGAAATCCTCACCAACAGATGCAAGATTTTAAAGCATCCTAAAGTTTAATAATGTGACCCAATTTAAAAAAAAGATTAGTAGTTAGATACATTTCCTATACCTGTTTTTTATAGTGGTGATTACATGGTTACTTTTTGGACTTGACTAAATTGCCCAAAGATTCCATTGTAGCTATATGAAAACAAGTAAGGAATAAGAAGGAAGAATTTGAAGAATTTATAAGGACTATTGCAATTGATGAAAGCATTTGTGAGGTATGAAAATGAGAAGGCTAGATATGCCTAATCATATTAATGGTTAAAATGTATTATTTATTATTTACCAGGTATTGTACTTATGTGCTTCACATAGAACACAAGTTTCAGCCATCAAAACAAATTTATGAGACAAGAATATATTTTTATTGCCATCATGTGAATAAGAACTGAAGTTTTGAGAGGTAAATATCTTTTTGATGACCAAAGAATTTAGCAGCAGAGATAGGAGAAGACAAACTAACCTGATATAAGAACTGAATATTAATTAACTAGTCTTAATAGCCAAATTAATTTAGTAATTAAGTTATGTTTTTAAGTAGTCTATTAACCTAATTTAAAATTCAAATAGTTTAACAAGGCATAAAGTTGAAAATGACAGCCTAAGTCTGAAATCCCTCACTGCAGATGCAACACTTTCAATATTTTCACCTGGGCCCTTTTGTCATTTACCTCAATGTTTCTTCAAAACAAATATTACACCATTATTTGTCACATATCAAATTTGCTGGACTTCAATTTATTATATCACAAGATACACTATTCAATGATTCAATGAGTTTAGATATATGTGTACATCCATGTAATCACCACTCTAAACCAGAAATAGACATTATTATCCCCCAGGAAAGTTTCTTGTGCTTTTTTTCCCAGTTACTCCTCCCATCCACTCTGACCCAAGACACTGATGTAATTTTTATCAACTTAGATTTACAAAAATCAGTGTTACCTGTTAAGAATTTCATATCCAAGTGCAGTACATTCTATTTCTTGTCTGGCTTCATTAGTTCTGCAACATTATCTTGAGGTTCATCTATGTTGTTGCATATATCAGTACTTAATAGTATCCCATTATATAGATATACCACAAGTTTTAAAATCTATTTTCCTTTTATGGATATTTAAGTTTCATCCAGTTTGGCTATTAGGTTTAAATCTACTATGAATATTTTGTAAGTCTTGGTGCAAGCGTATCTTTTTAATCTTTGTAATAAAATGAGGTAGGTGCATAATTAACTTGATAAGAAAATGCCAAAATGTTTTTTATCCTGTACTTTGCATACTCATAACAGTGTATGAGAGTTGTAGTTCTACATTCTCACTGACACGTTGTCCAGTATTTTAAATTTTAGACATTATCTTGAATGTGTAATCATATCTCATGATGGTTTTAATTAACATTTTCTGAAGAGTAATGCTTTTTTTTAAAGATTGTATTTATTATTTTTAGAGAGAGAGGAAGGGAGAGAGACATTAGCTTATGGTTGCCTTTCACCTGCCTCCAGCTACAGACCTGGCTGGAAATCTGGCTTGCAACCTGGTTATGTGCCCTGGCTGGGAATCAAACCAGCAATCTTTGGGTTCACAGGCTGGTGCCTTATCCATTGTGCCACCAGCCAGGGCAATGAAGAGTAATGGTTTTGAGCATCTATTCATATACTTTTGGTCATTCATATACTTCTGTTTTAAAATATCTGTTGAAGTCTTTGACCACTGAGTTTTATTTTTGAATTGTAAGTCATATATATAATGCATATAAATAGCATATACACATAGTGCATATATTTTATGCATATATATCTATAGTTTATATATGTATATGTGTGTGTGCATTTATATATAGATATATTTTTATATGTATTTATATGTGTATATAGTGTGTATACATAGTGCATATAGTTTATGTGTATATACATGTACATTTTATAATGTATATATGTACATTTATATATTTTATGTGTATATACATACATTTATATACATACACATATATATTTATATCTCTATCTATCCCTGTATCTGTATCTGTATCTATATATATATATCTATATATTTGCCAGACACATTTATTGCAAATATTTTCTCCCAAGGTATGGTCTGTCTTCTTATTTTCTAAAGAAGTTATCCATTTTGATCAAATTTAATTATTCAATTTTTATTGTAGTATTAATGCTTACTGTTTCCCATAACAACTGTACCACTTCACAATCCCATCAATGGTGCACAAGGGTTGTAATTTCTTCATATCCTCGCCTACATTGGTATTTTGTTTTGCTTTCTGATAATGCATATTCTAACAGGTGTGAGGTAATATTTCACAGTGGTTTTGATTTGCATTGTCCTGCTGATTAGTGATATTGAGCATTTTTTATATGCTTGTTGGTCACTTGCATATATATATATATATATATATATATATATATATAAAGATTTTATTTCATTATTTTTAGAAAGAGGGGAAGGGAGAGAGGCAGAGAGGGAGAGAGACATCAATGTATGGTTGCTTTCCACCTGCCTCCAGCCACAGACCTGACTGGAGACCTGGTTTGCAACTTGGTTATGTACCCTGGCTGGGGAATCGAATCTACAACCTTTGGGTTCGCAGGCCGGCGCCTTATCCACTGTGGGTCACTTGTATATCTTTTCCAAAGAAATGTCTACTCAAATTTTATTCCACTTTATTTATTTATTTATTTTAAAGATTTTATTCATCATCTTTTAGAGAGAGAAGGGCAGGGAGGGAGAAAGAAAGGGAGAGAAAGAACAATGTATGGTTGCCTTTCACCTGCCTTCAGCTATGGACCTGGCTGGAGACATGGCTTGCAAACTGGCAATGTGCCCTGACTGGGAATCAAACCATTGACCTTTGGCCAGTGCCTATCCACTGAGCCACCAGACTTGGCTTTTCCACTTTAAAATTGAGCTGTTTCTTTTTCAATGTATGGTTGCGTTTCACCTGCCTCCAGCCACAGACCTGACTGGAGACCTGGTTTGCAACCTGGTTATGTGCTCTGGCTGGGGAATCGAACCTGCGACCTTTGGGTTTGCAGGCCGGCACCTTATCCACTGTGCTACCAGCCAGGGCAAATTGAGCTGTTTTTTATTGATGCTGTTGAGTTGTAGGAGTTCTTTCTATATTCTGGATAGTGACTCCTTATCAGATATATGGCTTGAAAATATTTCTTCTCATTCCACAGATTAGCTTTTCATTCTGTTAATTGTTTCCTTTGCTGTGCAAAAGTTTTAAGTTTGTCATAGGTTTATTTTTCTAATTTTACTTTGTTTGACTGTGCTTTTGGTATTATATTCAAGAAATTGACAAAGTCAATGTCGTTAAAGATTTTGCTCTATGGTTTCTTCTAAGAGTTTTATACTTTAAGATAGTGCATTTTAGGCGTTAACCCATTTTTAGTTAATTTTTGTGTATTATGTTAGGTAAGGCTCCAACTTCATTCATTTGCATGTGGATACCCAGTTTTCTGAACATTATTTGTCAAAAAGACTATCCTTTACTCATTGTGAAGCCTTGGCGCCCTTGACAAAGGTCACTTGGTCACACATAAGGGTTTATTTCCGGACTTTCTATTTTGTTCAATTGGTCTATATGTGAGCCTTTCTGTCAGTACCATATTGTTTTGATTACTATAGCTTCATAATATATTAGGTTCATTGAGACATTGGATTGTAAGGATGATGGAGTCATACTTCTCACATGTAGGCTATCATATAAGTCTAGGTTTTCACTTGCAGTCTCTCTACCCTCAGATCAGCTGGATGGTTCTATGTCCAATGTTCCTTTGGATCAGCAGAGATTAAATCCATGGTCTTCCGCAATGATAAATACAAGGGTGAGAATGGGTTAGTCACTTTGCTGGGTGATGCATGTGCAGGGTCTGGGATCCCCAATGATATCCTTATCACATTGAAGTAAAGACTCAGTAAATACCCACTGGTTGATCAATTTTATCTTTTAGCATTGTAGTGAACTGATTGCTGGACCAAGGAGCTGATCATCTAGACAAAAGGAAAACAAGCAAGAAAAATTGGTAGTGTTGAAAATGAAAGTTATTAAAGTTAAAGTTATAGAAATTTCTAATTGTAATTCATTAGTGATTATGAACATATGATTTTCTCACAGAAGTCTTTTTGAAGAAACATTATGGAATTTAGAATATTTAAAACTGCATTTACAAGCAGACATTTTGGAATTAAATAATATCTGAAGTTAACTTGCTTAGTTTTTGCAAGTTTAGAATTCTAAATATCTCTGACAATAAGATTAGAAATTTAAGAAATTCTTTAGGAGGGCGATTTTATTTCGTTGAAAAGCTCATCAGTTTTCTTCTGTTTTTTAAAAAAATGTAGACTATTTAGGTGAATACTAAATGTGTGAATGGAAATATTTTGTAGCCATCATGCTACAGACTGGCATCTTCAAAAGACAAGAGATGTTGCCAAGTCTATTGCTAATCAAGTTCCATAATTTACAACCTGTGCGAACTGTGGGCTGAGAACCACAACAGTTGTGCTGAGCATTTCTGGGAAGTTACCATCATCCCAGCACCAATTATTAAAACCTCTTACACACATTAAAGCTATAAAGATGAAAAAATATAGCACACTTGTCATTAAATATGGATGACTTCATGTAATATGCATTATATACAAAAACAATGTCCTGCCACTTGAGCTTTATCACCACCCTACAGAAAATCCACAAACCCAGATTCCCACATCAAAGCTCATTTTGGCAAAGCCAAGGAACAATTCTGTCAGGCAAAATAAACACAGATGTTCTACACTCACAAGAGGAGATGGTGCATAGGGGGATGCTGGGCTCTGCAAAAGATAATGCCTCCTTACGTATCCTCCAGCAGTAGCTTTTGTGGAGGCTGCAAATGGTGTTTAAAAGGACTGTTTCTTCTGTTTTTTAAAAGGTTATTTTTTCTGACTATAGCTGAGAACATAGTTCTCTCTACAGTTATTTAGAAGTATACACAATGGTCTGAGGATGTCAGTGTGGATGGTTTTGAGCTAAAGAGAATTAAATTTCACATGCATCTTAAGCAGTACCTTTCTTGCCAGTGATTTATTGATTTCTGTCTGTAAGGTATAATATTAATAAGCATATTAACAATAAGAAAGTATGGGGAAGGTAAATTTTCAAGCCTCTCCCATTAACTGACAGTTAATGCTGGATGGTTCCAAATGACCAGGCAGCTATAAATGACTTCCTTTTGTTCCTTTCATTCTCCGCTAACTGCAGCAAAATGTCTCTGCTAAACAAACATTCCTGTGACTCAACTGTATTACCCCCAGAAATGAAAATAGAGTTGCAAAAAATGAAGAACACATGTTTGGGATTTCTGATATAGTCCTAGAATTGCACTGACATTCAGTTATGGCCTATTTAAAATACCTATTCAAAATAAAGTTTCTCCTCTTCACTCACATTGTCATGTGGTTGGAAAAGTTGGCTAGAATAAAATTGGAAACTAAAGAATGTGATTGAGGTTATTGTAATTTTGGAGCTATGTGGTTTTTGTGAACACTTCTAACCTGAAATACAAGTATACCGACATCCCATGGAGGGAAGGAGTGTTTCTAACTCCTTCATTAGCCTATGAGGCTAACAAAATCATCTGTTCTGTTCACAGTATTGTCTTGGTTATAATGGGAAATTAATCCTAGCAGTCATATTCTAATGAGTAGAAAAAATGTGTTAAAAGCATTTTAAGAAAGAAGTATCCTCTTGAGAAGACCAAAAGTTTTGTCCACCGTTTTTTACCATTTCTAAGTGTGGTGTCTTAGGTCTGAGAGGCAGACAATTTCAGACTGTTTGCTTTTCATGCTGCAAGTATTCGTTCTTTCCTGCTCTCTTTATTAAAATGTCTTTACTTTTCTAATAATGCACTCTTGTCAATATTTTGAAAACAGACTCCAGATACACATTCATTCATTTTTTATTGCTTTATGACTTATTGAAGTAATTAGGGGGACAACTGTATTAATAGTAACCCTCAAATATCCATTAAGTAGCATACTCCTGTCAGCTACTTGTCATAATATAAGAGGTCAGTAAACTTGGAGATACTTCACTTTTCATGAAATAAAAATGAGTAAATCATTTTTTAATTTCAACAACTGTTCACACTTTGCGATGAATCTTTGTGGGCTAAAAATGTTCACGATTTCTTCCTGTTTGATTATGCAATAACTGTATTATGAAGTACCCTAGTGGTTTTTCTATTTCTCATCTCAGCTTCTTTTATCCAATAGTTTGCTAAAAATAATATAATGAATATATTGCACAATTGTTGCTCTTGATTATTTTGAGTATAAGCCCAAAATTCCTTTTTAAATTTTATTTTGGAGCAACTGCTCAGAGTTTGGACTTTCTAAGTTGGGCTTATATGAAATATGTGTTTGAAAATAGATTATTTTTGTTTAAAAAGACATACTGTTAACATACACCTTCTCTGACATAGCTTTTCTTAAGTGACTCATAAAAATAGTTATTTGTGTATTTCACAAATATTTGTGTATTGAAGTAGAATCTGGTAAATGCCATAAGGTGAGACATCTAGTGGCAGGTGATTGTTGGAAAAGGTCCTTTGTATCTCTGATCCCAAGATGTAGGGACAGCTGGGGGTAAGTCCTATGGCTCTGTTGCAGTCCCATCAGAAAGAACAGAAGGATGGGTGATTAGCTAGCTCCCCATCCTACTTCCTGCTGTGACCCATCCACTGGCCCCGTGTAGAAGCTGACAACCTTGCAGCTCCTACAAAGCAGGATTATGCAGTCAGAGACCTCTGTGATAGTCATGCGGTTTAGGGTACTTCAGAAACTAGAATTAAGCCCCCATGGCCCAATTAAAAAATAACAAACCTCCTAAACAGTTCAGCAGTCTTAGAGAGGAAGAATTGTTCAAATAATCATTTTCAGGTCCAATGAAACAGAACAGTGTGGGGACACAGAGAAATATGTAAGTTTATTTTAAAAAAACAGCAAGAGAAGTCAAGGGGATTTGAGGATGTTGTACACAAACACATATACAAACACACACACACACCAGATTTTCTGAAGCTTTAAAAAAAATCTTAAGTTTAAAATTTAGTAGGTGAAACAAAGGAGAAATGAAATGATTACTGTTGGTTAGAGAGTTATCCTGTACATCAAAAGATTGTGGGTTCAATTCCCAGTCAGTGCACATACCTAGGTTGTGGGTTCGATCCCCAGTTGGGGCGCTTGTGGAGGCAACCAGTTGTTTCTCTCATTGATGTCTCTTTCTCTCTCTCTCTCTCTCTCAAATTGATAAGCACATCCTCAGCGAGGACTTTAAAAAAGAAGTGAAACAAAGACTGTGTCTCAGAGGATGTGGACTTATTTTTGAAAAAAGACTGTGTCTCAGAGGATGTGGACTTATTTTTGAAAAGTATGAATACAGGGGCTTTTGGAAGTCCTGGTCCAGCCCTTCATTCCTCAGTTTGCTGGCCACTGTTTATTTTACTGGGCCCTGTACTTTAACCCAATTACTAACATTGATCTTGTGGTTTAGAAGTCCTATGGGTTTGGCTGGAAACCCAGGGCTGTGAATGGCTCTGAGCAACTCTCCCAGCCTCCCTGAGGGCTGAGTTTTGATGCTTAAGTGATGGGGGAGTGGGACAGAAGCAGACGTCCCATCTTCTTTCCCTTGCAAACAAGGTGCTGCTTTTTCTATCAAAGGCTATGACCTGGTTCTCACTCCCTCTGCCTGTGGCTTTGTGGCAAGGGACTGAGACCCCAGAGTTGGGTGGACAGGCAGCAGCACTTCCCACCTTGCTGCTTCACTTGCAGGAACTTGGGGGGCCCAGTCCACCATGGCTTGTAAGAGCCCAGAGGATGTCGTGTGTGTGACATCAGAAAACTGCCAAAGCAGTAGTCCTACTTGCTCTCTCCTCAGTGACCAACAAAGTCTCTCTGGGCAGTTGGAGTCCTGAGAATGAGCCCAAGACCAGGTTTGCTGAGGCCAGGCCTGTCCTCAACGTCAAGTTTAGGAAAATGGAAAAGATTTTGTCACAGGTGTAACAGTCATTGCACATAAAAAAATACAAAGAAAAATCCAAAATGCAGCCAACAACCCTGTCTTACTGAAGAGTATCTGGGAGTTGAAGAATTAAACCTCTCCACAGGATTCAGACTAGAATGATGGTTAGACTCATTCTGTCTCCAGCCTCTAATCACTAAATGTTGGACCTCTTTCTCTCATTTGGGGGGTGGAGGGGGATTGAAGGTGTTAAAGGAAAGTAATACACATCAGGCTGAGCTGCCTCAGTGCTACTTAAAATTGTTTTGAGGTTGGCTTTGTTTTGTCTTTAAAGAATTTAATCTGAGGCTCTGGCTGGTGGCACAGTGGATAAGGTGCCGGCCTGCAACCCAGACTTCACTGGTTTGATTCCCAGCCAGGGAACATAACCAGGTTGCAAGCCAGGTCTCCAGGCAGGTCCATAGCAGGAGGCAGGTGAAAGATAATCATACAATGATATTGTTCTCCTTTTCTGCCTCTCTTCCTACCCCTCTCTCTAAAACTAATAAATAAAACCTTTAAAAGATGAATTTAATCTGTAAAACCCAGCATAATCCTTTTGTTCAATGAAATATTTTATGCATTGACTTCACACAGTATAAACTTCATCATCTTGTTCTGATGTATAAACAGCAATATAATTACACCAAATGCTCTAACTGTAAATATGAATGAGATGAACTATGTCTCTTACTTCCTTCTGGTGTGAAAGCAGCAGGTATGAAATGTGACCCATCTGAAGATGGTTATAGGAGGGATAAGCTTGCACCAAGGTGCTTTTGTGACTCTATGAGCCATTCATTAAATCCTTGTAGCTGTGAAGATCTCACTCAAGTTTTTCATCTGAAAGCTTGAAGAAATGACTTGAAATAAAATAAAGATCTTTATACAGACCACAAGAACAAATGAAAAATAAAATTTAAGTTTCAAGATTACAGGAATGCTCACCCATCATCAATTGTCCTGAAACTACTGTGTGAAATGTACACCTGCATCCCAGAATACCTTCTAATCATGTTACTGGCCACTATAAGAGAATGTGACCAGCCTCAGTGCCCTGAATTCACCTCCATTGGGTCAGAGAACAACTCAAGATTTTAAAGTTGTGTTGTTTTCTCTGTATTGAGGTCATAAAACTGCCCTGAGTCCCAGCACAGGTGGCTACTCTCTGCATGAAATGCTCTAGCCTGTAAAACAAGAAGCTAAGTCTTGGGTCTGCAATGATCACTGACAGCCTGGGGACCCCTGTCAGTGCACCTGCCGGAGAACTGATGGAAGTCAAGGACATCATGGGAGGCAGAAAGTAAAAAGCAGCCTATAACAAAATTTCCCCCATTTAACTTGCATGTATACTATGTAAGAATGTTTAATCTTCTCTTTAAAATATGCTCTGGAATGCTTTTGAATGATTTATTTGCTTATTTGTTTTTTGCAGATTTTATTACTGACCAAATAACTCAGTTTGGTAGGAAGATGCTTCTTCCTTGGCTCCCCTAGTGATAATTTTACTTCAGTAGATTTTGTGGCTACTGATATTATTTCTTATGAATCACAAATGAAATCTATCATTAAATCATTTTAACATTAACTAATACTAAGAGTTCAACTTAAAAATTTTAATACAAAAGGTATCTTTATAATAACACAGTTTTGAGATCTTTTTGACCATTTCTCTAGGGGCATGTGTGTGTGTGTGTGTGTGTGCGTGTGTGTGTGTGTGTGTGTGGTGGGAGGCCATTTCTCTAGGGGCATGTGTGTGTGTGTGTGTGTGTGTGTGTATGTGTGTGTGTGTGTGTGTGTGTGTGGTGGGAGGCAACCTATTCAAATATGAGCAAGCTGTACTTATAATATATTATAATAATTGTATATGGAAATACTCTGATTTCTAATTTGAAAATGGAGCTACAAAGATAAAATAGCATATATTTGAGAAGTATGTTTGCATTAATCATTTTCCTTGGTCATGATTTATTTATGGAAGCTAGATAATCTATACCTCTTTTACCTTTATATTTCCCACATAAGTTTATATAAATTTTGGGAGGTATTATCATATACATCTCATTTGCATACAGGAGTATGGAAATATAAAGGAGTTATTTATTTTATCCTGGGGAATATGATGAATGGAACAATTAGAATCTTTAAGACTGTGACATTAATAGGCTATTTCAGAAGGACTAAAGATGAGTATGTGCTACAGCTACCAGTTACCAATGAAAATAGAAAGGCATTTTTCAAAAAGAGAAATTAAAGTAATGGCCTTGGAATATAGTCACTTGACTTTCCAGAACAGCCATCTCTGGAAGCGAAAGTGTTAACATCTATAAGCTGTTCCAACAAGGGAATATATACTATTAAATATTGGGAGTTATTTAAAATGCCAGTGAGTATAATAGCAGGGCTCTGAAATAACCATTTCATCTGCCTACATTACTTTAAAATTAATGAATAATGAAGCGATGCCCTTCACATTCTCTTCCCTTTCCATTCCAAGATATATTGATTAGATGACATTTATTTAAGTTTGGGATAATGTATTAATTTCAAGATAATTATTCAATATACTTTTGTCACTGTTGATATGCTTCAATGTCATCCAGGGGCCAGGGGATGAATAAACTGTTATCTGACATTGCTGGACAGGGTGCTAGAAATAAATGCAATTTTTCTCCTTGAGATTCACTGACTTGGGTTTTTACTTGGGGAGGGGCAAGAAAGAGGAGAAAGCTGAAGGCAGAGACAGTAGGATGATGTAACCTGAAGGTTAAGAGGATAAAGATATTTTAAAAGATGCTACTTCAGGACAAAGTGCTCTTCCATTGTTGCTGGGGTCAGACTGATCCTCAGCAAAGCTGACAGAACCCATCCTTAGTGGATGCCACTGCAATATTAACATTCATTTGGAGCAGATGTGGCTAAAAGCATGAAACATTGAACAAACAGCTGCCACAGATCCAGTGCCATTGCATAAGCACTTATGTTCCGTTAATGCAGTGGATTGCTGAGGCCAGTAGGGCAGACGTTATTCCCAGCAGTTCTTGAGCAGATGGGCTCCTTGGAGCCACTATTGCCCCATTGAAGCAATCCCTCTATCCTATGTAAAGGTTCTAATACAAAACCACCTATGCATAAAAGTATGCATCAAAAATCAGATTACTCTGTCAAGATATTTTGTAGGTATGTACTCCAACATCTGTTCATTTTGTTTTATTCTATTTTGACATTGATCATGTGCCAGTGCTTCAGTGTTATTTCTTCCTCTTCTCTCACCTTGTGTTTTATGGGTCCTTACATGATGGACATAGGACTCCGTGATTATAATAGGATAGGTTGAGAACCTGGTACTTTAAACCTGCACCTTCGCTTGCTTGATTCATTAGGCTCAGGCATGGTGCTTCCAAGTCCATGGTTACCAGTTTGAAACCCATGTGGGCTTCTTTCCTCTGTTCATTGGAACAATTTAAAATTTAGGACTATAAAGCAAAAATGTCAAACATTGTGAGTCATAGTGATAATTTGTTCATAATAAAAATCAACAGGTCTCCAGATTTCCTGTAATGCAGAGACTGCACGGATGGTATTGGCAAGTTTAAAGAGAAAAGGAGAAAACAGTAACTCCAGCTTGTTCTCCCAGGCTAATTTGTACTGTTGCCTTCCCATTTCCCCATGCAGACTAGAGTCACTTGGGTAGTTAACCCTCAAAAAGCTGACACACTGATCTCCAACAAGTGGGTAATACCTTCAAGTTGAGAAGGGGAAGAGATGCTGTGTGGAATTCTATTTTTATAGATTCTCAAAGAACAATTTTCCTAAACAAAACTGTAATTCAGTCTACTATGCCATCTAAGTTACTTGCACCAATATTAAGAGGGAGGAGGAAGAAAGAGAAATAGTGGGTGAAGGAGAGAAAGTAAGTTGAGCAATAAATGGAAAATAATATAGGAAAGCAACCATCATTTCACCTATTTACTCTCCTTTTTGCAAGGATGATTGCAAAAATACAACTAGGGATAAATTGATTAAGTCAATGATCACATGAAGCTAATATTTTAATATAGAGCAATGATGAAAAACAATGAAACAAAATTTAAACCAATAAATTAAACACAATGAAAAAGAAAATTGTGTTAGACAGTATGGGGGTGAGGTAGTGGGGGTGAGGGTGGGAAGGGGTAGCATGCTATTGTGGACAGAGTAGTAAGGGAAGACCTCTCTGTGGAGTAGCTATTGGAGGCTGAGAGTGAAAAGATGAAAAGGAGCCATTAGCGGGAAGATGCTGGTACAGGAGTTCCAGGTGAAGAGCACAGTTAGAACAAGGGTCCTACGGTTGAAACAAGCTTTGTCTATTGAGGAATAGCAAGAAGGCATTTTACTTGGCTGTGCTTCAAGACCCTGTATTATTACATACATTCACATTTTTTAATTATCTCAAGTGAAGATACAGGGGCAGAGGGAATACGGAAGTAACTTAGCTCTAAAACTCTAGCCTAGTTCAACCAGTAAGTACCCCAGGGGTCCCTCTAATAGTAGTTGCCCACATGACTCTGTTTTATCATCAAGATTGCCCTTCAGGCCCTGGCTGGTGGCACAGTGAATAAGGCGCCAGCCTGTGAACCCAAAGGTCGCTGGTTCGATTCCCAGCTAGGGCATATAACCAGGTTGCAAGCCAGATCTCCAGCCAAGTCCATAGCTGGAGGCAGGTGAAGGGCAACCACACATTGATGTCTCTCTCCATCTCTGCCTCTCTCCCTCCTTCTCTCTCTAAAAAATAATGAACAAACTCTTAAAAAAAAAAAAAAGTGTCAAGTCCGAGAAGAGAGCAAGGCAGGTAAATGTGACTATCTCTGTTCAGCCACATCATACTTATTGTTTTCCTGACAATAGTGGCCATATTTTCATATATGGAAAATTGTGGAAATTTGCTACAGATCTAGCAAATATCAGGGGCAATCTGTGAGCAGTGCCTTAAAATTTTGCCAGGTGCATGAGAACTAAATGGAATGAAAAGAGCTGAGACTAGTACCAGAGACAAAGTCAGTTCAAGATGTTCTTTCTCTCTCTTTTTTTTTAAAACCTAATATGAAACAGATCCAAAGCCAGCAAGTGGCAGTTCTAAACAAGTTGTACTAGATACTGCTTAGAAACAGCAAGGAGATGTGCGAAATGACTCTGTCATGTTGAAATGTTCACTGCTCTTATGAGAGACCAATGGTTGAAGCCTACCTTTCTTGAAACTCTGGAATAAAAATTTGAGCAATCTTTGTGTTGGCAAGCTGATGTTGATAAGAGAAAAATATTAAAAATATTTTTTAAATTGAAAGAAAGAAAGGAAGAGAGGGAGGGAGGGAGGAAGGAAGGAAGGAAGGAAGGAAGGAAGGAAGGAAGGAAGAAGAAAGAAAGAAAGAAAGAAAGAAAGAAAGAAAGAAAGAAAGAAAGAAAGAAAGAAAGAAAGAAAGAAAGAAAGAAAGAAAGAAAGGTGTTTAGTTATAACACACTCATACAAATTTGGAGAGATGAACCAGTGTGTGTGAGGGAGGTCTCTGAGTATGGTGGTGGAAAGAGAAATGAAGAAGGAAGTTTTAACTGAGGCAATATGGTCTGCTTCTTTGACCTCTGGAACATAAGTGATGAGTCCAAAGCACAGAAAGCAAGGTAAATAGAATCTGAGTAGACCCGGCAGCATTTATAGACTAGTTACAAAACTTTTTCTCTACTTCTAAAACACGTCACATCCTGTCTTGTTCACCAGAATCCTAATACAGATTCTGGCATAGGACTAATTCTCAGTGATTAAAGCTTGTCACAGAAATCGTCATGTTATGGTAGATGAAACTCTGATTTCAAGTGTGGAGCTCTGTATGCTAAAGCCACTGGGGACCCTCTTACCCATGTGAAGGTTTAGCCAGTTTATCCCCTCCTCCCTCAGTTCCAAGGCCTCACAAATCTGTCCTCTCCCCCCAATCTGATTGCAGGGAGAGTCTGTACTCAAGTACACAATCTCCTTCATCATTGGTTGGTAACATTTTTCCCCTTTTATTTAGTTTTGCTCTATCTAAGAGGTTATAATGTCTTTAAAAACACAGAGTTGGTCTTACAGGTTGTTTGTTTTTTACATCTTTCTCAAGTTTGCAAGTACTAGAATATTTATTGCTTGCCAAATTCATTATGGGCAAGCAATAAATATTTGTTGATTGATAGACCTTGCTCGTTTGAGAAGTGTTACTATTTATTGAAACATTCCAACTTGGAAAACATTGCTTATAACATCTGTTTTCTATAGTATCTTTGATGTTGAAAGGATGTAGAACAAATTTTATACTGAACATGTTTATTTCTGTAGGACATACACAGTCCTATTCTAGATCAAAATTAAAAGAGGCCTGCATTCTACCATCTTTCAGTCTTGTCATTAGAGGTGAATTTGACAAGGATACCAATATATTGGCATGCCTTAGAATTTTATATACTCTACCAAATGATGGCTTACGTATGAAAACGACAATCAGAACTCCTATATTTTCATCTTAATTCTATCTCAAATTTTGTACAATCTTAATTCTAAAATATTGTATCTTTATTTAGGTTTCTAAATTTTAAAGTGACTGGATGGCTCTTCATTATCTGCTTGTGAGCTATGTTCTAAGTCTGATTTAGATGCAGCCTGTCAGGTGCTTTAATTGCCTTACAGAAACAGTGCTGCATAAATACCAGAGGTCACTGTTATTGTGTCTCTAAGACAGAAACGTAATTCCCTGGCCTCAAAGGTAAGTTAAGTGATATAGCATACACTTTGCTTGGAGCAGTGACGACTCTGGTAAAT
Organism: Noctilio leporinus; assembly: GCA_004026585.1. Classification (NCBI taxonomy): domain Eukaryota; kingdom Metazoa; phylum Chordata; class Mammalia; order Chiroptera; family Noctilionidae; genus Noctilio; species Noctilio leporinus. Next base: position 93,258 of record PVIW01004330.1, read on the forward strand.
CTGCCACCTGGCTAACAAGCCCAATGAGAAGTGTACAGGGGGTTCCAATGTCATGTGTAACAATGCCTGTATGTTGGGTAACAAGGGCAGCATTGGCTCCCCACTCAGTTGGCTGTCTTAGCAGCAGGAAACACTGCTCTGCCTTCTGAGCTGCTGTTGGCCATTGCGAGCTGCTGGCTCTGGCACCCCGCTCCCTGGATCCCCTCCTGGTGGGGTCCTGGCAACCTTCCCCAACTGCCACGTTTGAATCAAAGAGCGCACGGCTGTTTGGAGCTTTCACTGCCGAAGCCACATCCTGCAAATCGTCTGACAGCGGGTGTCTTGGTGCTCTCCAGGGTCAGTCTGTTGACTACTATGGGGATCAGCTGGCCAACAGCAGTGGTGACGGGAAATCGCCTTGGAGAGGAGAGCGTCACACGTTGGCAAGGAAAGGCTACCGACCGAGCAGGCCTTTCATAAGAGAAAATAAACAATGCTTTATGAGGTAGCTTCAAGCGTTTCTATCCAGCCAGAATTCACTTTAGGCATTCAAACTTTCCTCAGATAGAATTGCATTTAAGCACTTATATTTTAGTTTAGCAACTCTTCATCCCATTGGTTTTACTTTTTACATTTTGCTGGAACTTTGGTGTTCCTGTGCAGCACGTGTGGGGTCAAAGCTTATCTGAGGTCACGATGATTTCTGCTGGCAGACCTGTCATGAAGCATCAGGGCGCTTACCTTATCTAGTCTTTAAGCACTGGTGTAGCTTATTTATTGTGTATTTAACCATTACATGACAAGCAAAAGGGGTTGTGTGCCTTGTCAATACACTGAACAATCCTCTCTTCATAGGGTTGGAGTCCTTCATGAGCTTTGTCTTAAGTAGGTTGTAAAAACCGGAGCTGGGGTCAGAGCTGACTCCACACTATTAACGCCCTGCACAAACAGATTCTTAATAACAAAGCTAGCATTCCAGGGAGCATGGATCAGGATGTGAGACTGTGGCTCTCAGGGATGTTTTTAAATGTAGCTTTTATTTTGGTGCAGATACAGTCAACTTAATGAATGAGGATGCAATTGCCATAAAAAAGATAGGTTGGTATATTCACAGTTCTCAAGCAGAAGGAGCTGGCTGTACAGGGAAGCCCCAGGGGTCAGGAAGCAGAGGGAGCAAGGGGAAGGTAAAGAAGAGCGTCTTTACTGTCAGAGTGAGGCAGAATGAGAGGTTTAGGATTGGCTAGATTAAATAAACTCAGGAAAGGAGGTTAGGAGGATGGGTGAAAAACGCCAAGGAATTAAGAAGCAGAAATTGACAATTGCAAAATAGTTACTGGGATGTAAAGTACAAGATAGGAAATACACTCAATGATGATTATGTACTAACTATATATGAAGCCAGGTGAGTACTAGGCTTATTGGGGGACCACTTCATAAATTATATAAATGTCACACCACTATGCTGCACACCTGAGACTTCATAAAAATAATATTAAAGATCAGCTGTAATTGGAAAATAAATAAATAAATAAATGTAGTGGGCTCTGGGCTACAGGGGCTATCCCTGATTGTCTGGTACCTTTCACTGGGCTGTTAAAAGCAGTGGAATAGTGCCTCTGAGTGTGAGAGCCCACTAGAGAAAGTGGTTGGCTATGAGTGGTGGTTTGGGTAGTCAGATATGAGAGACATCCTTTCAGGAAGCAGTTAGCTATCTCTAGGAATTAGCTTTGGCTAGGAATGGCAGTAATGTCCCGATGTGAAGCATGAAGAATGCGGAGTCAAAAGACATGTTGAACACATGGATTAGCCAACTTGCACAGTATCATTCTACACTCAATTTACTACAACAGGGCTGTAGCTTATTTCCTCTTTATATTGTGTTCAATGAAAAAAATCCCAAATCATAGTTGTTCTTGTGGTATCCCAAGGAAGGCTACTGTGATTCTGTGACATTCAAAATTTCAACTACAGTTATTATACAGCAGAGGGCAGAGGCAGGGGAAAAAAGAAGGAAAAAAAAAAAAAAAAGAAACATCATTAGAAATATAACTATGTTCAATAGGAACTCTATGGATCATAGTGGTTGGTCCATTTGACATGCTACAAATCTAATAAGAAGAAAGATATTAGAAAAGCACCAAATCCTAATTTTGTTTTATTTGCTTTGTTGCTTGGAAGGAAGCTTATTTGTGTACTTATTATTTTTTAATTCTCACCTGAGGACATTTTTTCATTGGTTTTAAAGAAAGAGCAAGGAAGGGAGAAAGAGAAGTGAGAGAGAGAGAAAAATCAATTGGTTGCCTTCTTGAGGGTATCCCAACCAGATATTGAACCCCCAACCTGGGTATGTGCCCTGACTAGGAATCAAATATATGACCTTTTGGTTTATAGGATGATGCCCCAACCAACTGAGGCACTCAAGCCAGGGTGAACTTTTTATTTTGATTGAGATTATTTCCTCTGCAAGTGATAGGCAGTCATAGCAACTTTGGAAGGAGGATGACCTGGCTTTTGAGCCTGGCTCTGGCCCTTAGGAACTCTGTGATATGTTGACCTCACTAGGCCTAAGTTTCATCATCACTAATAATATGGAGATAATAATGACCTGAGTAAGTGTTCAAAAAAAAAAAAAATGCTAGCTGTGAGTCAAATCCCATTAGGAAGAGCCAGCATAAGAAAATTCCATCAAATTTGTATCTAGTATGTGATTTTCCCTCTTATTTCATACCCTTATTAACAAATAGAATATTTTCATGTTCCATTTCCATTTCTCTCATCTTGATGTTACAACATTTTTAGTCTTCCTACCAAAGTTGATTTTGAAGAAGGGGTAATTAGAGCATGTGTTAGCAGGAGAGAGAGCGAGAGAGCAGAAAATACTGGAGTAGAGGCATACTACAAGGGAATTTTAACTTATGAAGACATACTTCTGGTCCCAATAAAATCTTGTGTTTTGATTTTTCTTTTACTTACATATAATAATTGAAATATATTTACAATCCTTTTGTTTTCAGAAGCTATGTAGGCTAATAGAAGAAAATTAGAAAAATGTTACATAGGAGAAAGAAGAAAAAAATTAAAATCTTTTAATATAAATTCTCTATTCGATTTTCATGTTTTCTCATTGTCTTTCTTTTCTTTTCTTTTTTTCTTTCTTTCTTTTTTTTTTTTTTTTTGAGGACTTTTTTAATTCATTATTTTTATAGAGAAGGGCAGGGAGGGAAAAACATCAATGTGTGGTTGTCTTCCACCTGCCTCCAGCTAAGGACCTAGCTGGAGACCTGGCTTTGCATCCTGGTTATGTGCCCTGACTGGGAATTGAATCAGCAACTTTTGGATTCGCAGGCTGGCACCAATCCACTGAGCCACCAGCCAGGGCATTTCTTTCTTTTCTAAATCAGTGTTTTAAAAATATAATTGTTATTCACATGATATAAAAAGTTTCATCTTTTAAATAACATTTTATCTTAAGTATTTGCAAAGTTACATACTCTATTATATAATTTTTAGTGTTTAAGTAATACTCTTTGATTATTGTAAAAATTATTGAGACAACTGAGAAAATGTGACAATGGAACAAAAAGTCTCAAATTGATAGCTCATAAACCATAACCACTCAGAAGACATATTTAGGAGGGAGGGTTAACTTAAAAAAAAAATCTCAACAAATTATGGATTTCTGCTTTTCTCAACCACTTGGACCTAACAATATTGCACATGCATTTTCTTATGCAAGAATCTTTGCAAAGGGAGCAGTGTCTTCTTTTAGACTGTGTTTGAGATTTTGAGTCTGTTGCAGCCTCCCATACCCCATGGCTTCCACTCAATTTAATTACATTTGAGACCCAAGGAGACTCAGATAGGATTCAAGCTATGTACATGGTTGTACCACTAATGTCACACCAAACTGTAAGAATTTAAGGCTTTGGTTAAGCCATGACAACCTAAACCCAGAAAGCTGTAACAGTGAAATAGACAACTCATTGGATATAGCAAAGATGAAAGATACTCACATTTTTTCTTTTCTTTTCTTTTCTTTTTTTTTTTTTTTTACAATGTATGGTTGCGTCTCACCTGCCTTCAGCCACAGACTTGACTGGAGACCTGGTTTGCAACCTGGTTATGTACCCTGGCTGGGGAATCGAACCTGCGACCTTTGGGTTCGCAGGCCGGTGCTATACTCACATTTTGAGTCAGTAGAGAGCACAACGGTGCCAGGCCCCAGCACCCTGACATCCTGCTCACATCACCATTTGTCGGGGCACAGCACCTTGGGTGCTGGACCATAAAGTTCTGATAGCAGGCAGGCCCCTGGTCTGGTGACAAACAAGGACTTACATGGAGCCTTCAGGAGGGTTTGCAGGCTTTATTGCAAGCGGCAGGCTAACAGCCACACAGCCAGGCAGCTTAGAGTGTCCTCATCCTCATGCACGGTTGGCCCACACTTATCACAGCTGCACTTAGGTAGGTGACCGCAGAGAATTCGGGTGTCTCTATACCCTCTCTCTTGCTTCCATGTAGCCAGGCAGATAGTGTCAGCTAGAACATGCATGGTTTGTCTGCTCTCCCACACAGTGGTGTGTGCGCCTAACTTAAAGTAAGGGTAATCTTATATACACATTGAAGCATAGGAGGCTCTACACACATTAGAACAAAGAGGCTGTATACCCCAAGGTGACCTAAGTTGCTCAGATTTGCTAAATTGGTTATCCTTGGGACTCAGTGTTCCAGGGCTCTGGGATAAGACTAACCCAAGGCTGTCTCCTTGGCTGACCCAGAGGGTAGGTCCAGCCATGCATAGACCAAGAAATTTCTCGAGCCTAATAAAGGTCATTGACTGATATGGGAAAATGACAAGTTTGGCTTTTTATCTATGGATCCTTTTTCTCAGAAGGTATTTTTCTGGAGAAACTAAGTATACATTATGACTACTTATCTGCATTATATATGTTGCTTCCTGAGGCAACCATAATTCTTAAGAATGGACAGCAGCATCTTCATTTCTCTTTCTGGTGTGGGGCTGAGATCAGAGGAAAAACTGAACTACAGTCAACAAATTTCAGCCAGGCATCAGGTCAGGCAAAGTAACAAGCCTACTTTACTCTTCAATGATCTGATCACGTTTTGGGTATTGAGTTGAATGACTTTGTTCAAATGAGAATGGACTTAAGACACTGTGACAGGAAGAATTATCAGAATGATTAGAACATTAGCCTAATGAAAATGAAGGATACTTCAAGTATTTAAGGGTGTATTAATAATAAAAAAGGAACCGATTTCCTACAAGCGATTTCAAAGTATAAAATTAAGAATAATAAGTAAAAAATTTATTTTGGCAAAGGTATGATTAAATATAATGAAGAATATTCTAAAAATGAGAGGTCATCAAGAATGGAAAAGTCTCTTTGGAAAGTAATGTTTCCTTTTACCAGAGAAATACAGACACATACTAGAGCTAGAGAGAGGATGCAAACATTGACTGAAATGGACTCTATAAGATCTTAGCCAGCCCTACCATCACAGGGTTTCATAAGCTAGGCTATCCTACAAGTAGCTCCAGAGTCTCTTAAATTGATAGATAGAAGTGGCAACTCGGAAACCCAACTTGCGCTCCTAGTAGAGCCAAGAACTGGAGCGTAACATTCTATCTCCCACTCAGATCTGCTCTGGTTGCCAACCAGCAAAGGAGTAAAGACTGCGTTATCTTGATAGACGAGCTGGCGAGTCCCACACAGCTGTGTTGTGGAAGTGTTCTCAATTTCCCTCATGGCAACATTGAGTCATAAAAGGAAGAAATGAACATTTATTTGCCAACTCCACCTGTCTGTTGGGCCCACCATATCTATATTAGCATCAAGGGAACTCGCCTATAGTGCTGAAATTTTTATCAGTAGGAGAGAAGCAACTGTTCTTTCCCTTAAATTGTGGTTAAAGCCAGTTTCCTTTTTCATCAGGAGCTAAATGATAAAAATTTAGAGTTGGATGACTCACTTGTCAACATTTACATTTAGTAAAATGTTTGGAACTAAAAATCTCAAAACTTTTGAGCTTCACATTTCTAAAATTCAGAATAGAGTGAAAATTACTTTTGTTCTGAATATGGTCTGAATATAAGAAGCTGTATTTTAGAATTTTCTTGTGTTTTCCAGATAAAAGCAAGGTCAGTGAAGGAGATAAAAAAAAGGTGAAAAAAATTCAGGAGGAACAATATTTTCTTTAAATACAAAGTTCTTGGATTTATCCTTTCTTGAGTTTCTTGGTAAACTTATTATTTCTGAATTCTGCAATGACATCTCTTCCATTATCAAAGAGGATTAATTTTAGAGTTGAGTGGGAAGTGAATTTTCAATCTGTCCAGATTAACTGATGTACTAACTGAATTGCCTGCTTTTATTTATATTTGGAATTAGCTCATCTGCTTCCTGTACACTTTAGGACCAGATATTTCTTAGACAAATTTCTTTTAAAAACTGACCCTACCCTTGCAAACCATGTTTTGGGGCTGTTAATAGAGAACCTATGTTACATAGTTGTTAGTTAACATTTACTTTATTGTTCACATTAAAATTTTATTATCATTAAGATTACGAACTATAAAATATGTATTTTCTATAATCCTAAATTCTAAAATTAAAATATATTTGTGTATGATAATATGTATTTTAAAAATTTCTTCAAAAAGTAAAAAAGAAGAAGCATGAATCTCCACTTTTCTGTTGCTTTTTACACATTTATTTCTTTAAACCTCTTATAGATAACACTGTAGAGACCCACTGAAGGCAGAATTGACAGTGAATGTTATCTTTATTCAGTGACAACATCAGCCTTTGGATTCAGTCCAGTTTTTGGATACAATCCCTTCGGCATACATTTAATAACTTTAGAAAAACAACACACCCTAGAAAGAAAGTACTTCTAAGAAAGAATGTAAAAAGTGAAAGACAAGGGATGTCTAGGAAAAGAAGAAATGCTTAATACTACATATTATGTTTCAATTAAAATCATATAACAAGCATTCTGCTTATGTACAAGTTTTATAGGGTCCAAATGGTAGCATGCCCATAATACTGCTGTGTTAGGGGACAACCATGTAAGTGGTCCATAACTGATTCCTTTGTTTCTAATGAACCACAATGATAATTGATGCTTACTCTCATGGGCTTTTACATTTTTTATGAGTTTGGGTATAAATAATCTAATATCCAAGTTAGGCACATTTCCTTCTTTTTCTGTAACTGAGAGGAAAGGTAAGGGATTTTTTTTTTTTAGTTGTCTATTGTGTAGAAACAGGTGTGGAAAAATCAGGTATAAGGTATGAGATAGATATAGTTCAGTCTATTTTATATAAAGTGATAAGAAAATTTTATCATGACTTTATACAATATAGGATTTTTGATTTGAAACATATCTGTCTCTTTCATTTAGTTATTAAGTTCCAGGCATTTAATATTTCCAGCACTACTCCAAGTTTAGAAGCCAACATTTCCTGAAACGTGGAAAACTTTTATTAGGTGTTTGGAGATCCATTGATGATACAGAAACAGTTTCTATTTTCATGGAGTTTAGAGTCCAGTGATTTTTAACATGAAAATAATAGTCTAAGTGCTTAAATCTATACTATGTTGTCTAGGTCAGGAATCAGCATGACTATGACCTAAGGGCCAGATCTGGCCTGTCACCTGTTTCTGTAAACTTTTATTGGAGCACAGCCATGCCCACTCATTAACATATTGTCTGTGGCAGCTTTGGGACTGCAGCAGCAGAATTGGGTAGTTGTGATAGAGGCCATATGGCTTGCAAAGCCTAAAATATTTACTATCTGATCCTTTACAGAAAAGCTTGCCAACACCTGGACTAGGTGAAACAACTTATAGCCAATGACTTTATCTGTTTAAAGTTGAATTTACTTCCTACACCCTGATGAATTCTTATAGCAGTCACTGAGTTTTCTGTGAGGAAACTGAGGGCCAGAGGAGTTAAATATCTTGACCAAAATCACATAGCCACCCAGAGACAGACTTGGTTTTAAATGGTGTTCTGACCAGGGGTGGCAGTCCAAGGTCTTTGTTCAGTTTACCACACTTTAAGTGCTAACCTGGGCTGGACTATACGTTGAAGAGGATGACATGCTATTATTATTTGTCTCCAAAGGACTTACAAACAAAAGAGTTCAGGAGCTCAAGCACTGACTAGACTTCAGGACCCCAAGAGTGTCTTTGGCTTGTAGAAGAGAGTTGGTTAAGTTTTTCCCATCTCATAAAGTTGGAGAGACTCTCAAGGTGGTCCCTTCCAGGTGCTAAATGATTGATAGAGAAGCTGATAAGAGAATAAAGTACTTTTCTCATTTATCCACCAGGGCCTTGTTTGTAATACAATAGTGCTGCATTCAAAATGCCTCTTTGAAGACTAAGACAAATACCTTGTATGCATCAAAGCATCCCTCAGCACCTAGCAGCACATGGTACTCAATACATTTTTATTGAATAATAAGGGTGCCCTGCAGGTCATTGATTAGAATTTGGCCTTGCAAAGTTACTTTGTTTTCTTTGAACTTTAAAGCATAAGATATTTCTTAACATTGGATTCATAAGAGTATTGCTTTTAATCTTCAACTAATATTCATTAAAGCGACCAACCAAGTCGTGATTTTGTAAGCCAAAATTGTAGAAGTAAAAACAGTTTTTGACTTCTCAGATCTTAACTCTAGAATTTGAATTTCTTATAGGAAAAAAAAAAAAAGGGCTTGAAAAATTCTATTTTAACATACATTCATTTTAATCAACAGATCAGTGATATGCCAAGCCACTTTGGAGTCTGAGGCAAAAAGAAAAAAAATCACTAATACTGATCCTGTTATTAATTTAACATTTTGATATCTTATCCATCATGAGAGTTTTTTACACTGCTATCTTTTGAATATTGCATAAAATATGTTGATACTGAGCTTTCTTTGGCAGCCCCTAAACAGAGCCTGAAAGGTAAGTGCCTCATTCCTCTCACTTCAGTCCTAGCCTAAACATTCTAAAGATAGTTTTCTTTCACTGAAAAAATGAAGTAAAACAAAGCACCAGAGAAAAACTTATTCTGACATTTTTTTCATGAACTCAGTTTTACAATAAAGTTGAAAACTGTAAAGAATTCTTTTTCATCTGCTTATCCCTGTTAGCTGAGGTGTCACAGGAGGCCAGAGTAACCTGCACGCAGGTGACCATCATTGGCTAATGTTCCACAGCATGGGAGGAGCGCTAGTGAACAATTTCAAACTCGGGAGATTTACTCTCTTTGCTCTTTCTTCTTCGCTTTTCAGATGGAGTAAATTGCAATCCTACTAAGTTCATCTCTCCTGACTTTCCCCTCATAGTTCTATTATAGGGTCTTCATACAAAAGACTTCACAGAGCTAGAAGAAGCAAGCCTTTCTAGTCAAAAAGTAAAGCCACACACTCCAGTCAAATTCTCAGTAACTAAGGTGATCATTTTGTCTCCATTAACCCACCTCCTATGACTTTATTCTCAATAGTTCTGACCATGAGAAAGGATGCTCTTTATCAATCTTAATGCCAACATTTTTTTCTCTAAGTTTTGCTCTTTAAGTCTAGTCAAAAAGATCTTTTGGTTTTGTAGTCTTAATCTAACTCTAACAACAAGCTTTAAAGCTTTTTCTAGTTCCATATACCTTACCTATAAGTTTGATGCCTTTCCAAATGGAGAATTTTAACATGAAGCATACTTTAAATTAAAATGGAGCATGATCAAACCTGGATGATTTAAAACAAAATAAAATCTTGATTATTTAAAATTTATTTTCATTTAAACTTGAAAAAAATGTGTCCGTTTTATAGTTGCTAACTAGTTTTGCATAATATAACTGGCCTCCTTATTCCAATTCATATTTTATTAAATTTGTTTCATGAGTTTTTATATAATCATCATAATTATAACAGTAACTATTCTGTTATGTGCTTAATTTACCAAATCATATTCTATTTTAAATATTTAGATTTTTCAATTTTTTATTTTTTAAGAGAAAATCAAAGGAAGCTCTTCATATATATGTATATGTTTTAATTTACTTTTTAATACAAATTACTAGGAATAGGAATGCTGAGTTAAAGGTATAAATGTATTTTTAAATTTTAATTAACTATGCAAGCATTAAAAAAATTTTTTTTAGAAATAAAAATTGCAACCTAAATATGATGATATTGTGGTGATAATTTGAATTTGAGATTCTTCCCCAAATTTCAAAATAATTTGTATATTTTTATCTATTTCACTGACAAAAATAAACTCAAATGTTAAAGATAAGAAAACTGAGGTATAAAGTAATTAATATAAGTTACAGGATTCTGTTTAGGTGTTACCAAATAGCTAGTTAAAAAAAATATTGAACAGTTAGTTATATTATTTATATAATACAAACATTTGGATGTATAGAAATAGATAAATGCTTTTATTGGAAAAGAATTTTAATATTTTCATTGGGATGTTATTTAAATTATACCTTGTTTCCAATTAGAATATCAGTTACAAAATAAAAACAAGTAAGTGATGCTTCCATAACTTAATACAACTAAATTTAGGACAAAATTTACTAACACTGAGATCAACTCGAAAATAATAACTTTGATTTCATTATTTTAGGGAGACTAAGGCTGTAAAGCAGAACATAAATAATATGGAATACTCTTTCCTAACATCTACTAAAATTATTCTGGAATTTTTTTCTTTATTATATTTTAGTAAGCCATGATATGACTCTCTAAAAATCTATAAATCTATAATTATTTTTACTACAAGACATGTTTTAAATATTGAAAGACTGATAAAATTTGAATAATTCAACAATTAAATCACATTATACTTGTTAGTTTCTCCTGTCAGTGAGAGAATAATGAACATTCTTATATTTATTTTATTTTATTTATCTATTTATTCTTTTTAAAAATATTTTATTTATTATTTTTAGAGAGAGGGAAAAGGAGAGAGGCAGAGAGGGAAAGAGACAGAAATGTATGGTTGCCTTTCACCTGCCTCTGGTTACAACTAATATTTATTTTAATTGCTGGTGAATGTACCCCTGATCAAATTAAGACATCCAGAGTTAATCTGAACCAATATGGCCAGCATGATTAATTTGGTTTAAATCACTACTGAAGTCTTAATTCTATGAAGAGACCTTATAAATTTTAGCACAGTACAAGCCATCAAGGCTGCAGTGCCAGGGTTAATGTTGATGTCTATGTCCTGGCTCAATATATTATTCCCAAATGAAGACCAACTAAAAGCCATCCAAATAGGAGATGGACTGCCAGAGTAGATGTGTAATATTATAGCAACTAGTGCATACTTCCTTCAGTTGGCTGATAGAGAAAATGTATCAGTATCCATAGGGGCAAAACATGGTGCATAATGGTACCATAAAAATTGTCATAAAGTGAGAATATAAACATGATTATTATGTGGCCAACAAGCTCACCATTTGACAAAAACAACACAAAGGCCACACCTTACATTTAATTAGGGAAGCTTTGTGTATTATCTCAATCTATTCTTTCACCTCCCATTTTCTGCCTATCCCTCCAGGAGGAAAAGTAAAACTATGGCATGGGCACTAAGCAGAGCAGGAGGGAAAAAGCCTCACTCTAATTAGGAATTCATGCAATACAGTTCAAATTTCATTTGTGTCAGACATTCCAAATTAAATATAAATATTTTAAAATATTTTCTCATTGTATATACTTAAACATAGCCAGAAGAATATCCAGTAAAAATAATGTCTTGACCCTCAGTGAACTTTCTATTCTGAGTCATAAACTTCATAACGCAGACACCTTACCACAGGCCATAGATCTATTTATTTTTTCTTTTATAACTGAGGAATAGTCTGTTTCCATTTTTTAACTTGCAATTTTATTCCCTATGCCAAACCAGACCTTTTGCTGTTCTTTCCCTTAAATTATAAACTTTCCTAGTATTAAGAACTTTTTAAATTTTCCTACAAAAGAAGAGGTTTGTAATTTTTAGTTAGGTTTTGTTTTGCTTTTTGAAAAATGAGATATATGAAAACATACCATTTTTAAGGACACTTCAATTTGTTGAGTGAAGACTATTAATATGATGTATGAAAAGTCAGGAGCCCTGGCTGGTGGTGCAGTGGATAAGGCACCAGCCTGTGAACCCAAAGGTCGCTGGTTCGATTCCCAGCCAGGGCACATAACCAGGTTGCAAGCCAGGTCTCCAGTGGGGTCCATAGCTGGAGGCAGGTGAAAGACAACCATACATTGGTGTTTCTCTTCCTCTTTGCCTCTCTCTAAAAATAATAAGTAAAATCTTTTTAAAAAATTCAGGAGACATTTATATGCCAAAGACTAGATGATAATTAATCAGAGTAAACTGAATGGACTCTTGCAATAGGATTTGTTTTTGTAGGATTCTCTTTGTAATAAAAAAAAACCCCTTGTTAATACCTTCCAGATCAATCAAAATATTAAAACCAGGTTATTTGCATCCATCAAATACAATGAGAGCCGCCAGCATCACAGCTGTGGAATTCTGGGCTTCACATGCCCTAGGAGTCAAAGGCTGTGATGATAATCTATTAGCATATTTCCTACAGACAGGGCAGTGGAATGAGGGAATGTTTAACCAATGCCAAAACATCACTATATACCTCCTTTACTTGAGAATTGAACCTGTCAGTCCCTAAATTGTGTGCATTTTTAAGCAGTTAGCACAGCTTACTGTATGAAAACCAGCACATCACCCCTCATTCTTATAGCAAATTGCTTCATGAATGTTAAGTTAAAGGATAATGTTATACTTCCAACCATAATGGGCAGACAGGGATCGTGTGTCTCATGTATATTTTATCATTGACCCAAGAGGGAAGAGCAAAAAGAGGAATGGGAACCACTGTTCACTTTTTAGGCATACAATAATGGCTGTTTTATTTTGAAAAAAGTAAATGAATCCTAAAAGCTTGCACTTGGTTTTTGGAAGGATCTGATGCAATCCCACCGAGCATAACTGGTTAGGTCTCTATGGTATTACACATCTGCAACCCACAGCATTATTTCCATCAGCTGCTAACGCTGCTACTAAATTAAGGCTGGAAACTCCACAGCTTAAGCAATTTAAGGGGGTTTGGAAATAATATTTGTTCATTGTCCCTTTATAAGGTTATAATTGTGGTTTAGTACATCAAAGGGTCTCATTGTGGGATTTATTTCTACATATTTAGTGGTAGCCAAGTTCACGGGGTATGACGCCTACTTGAGATTTCCCGATTCCACTTCACCACATTGGAATGGTCTGCCCCAGTTTGGCTAGGAGATGATGTTTCCTCTGGCCTGGAGTTGTAAAGAAAGCTATTCAAAATGCATAAACACAGAGCCTGAGCCATGCCGTATATCCACCACCCAGCAGGGCACTCACACTAAGCGTGCCTCACTTCCTAACTGCTCAACTGAAGGCCTCACTCCCTCTCCAACTATCCATATTCGTGTAAATTTGTACCAAAGGTTGGGAAGGGGGGAGGGGGGCAGAATGAAAAGCAACATATTAGAACATCATAGAATAACTTGAAATTTCTAAGACCAAATTTTTTCCAGAACGTTCTTTATAAAATGAAGAACCAGGGGTTGTTATTTTACCTTCATTTTTGGTGCTGTAAAAGAAAGATGACAGAACTAGCTACCAGAAAGTTTGAGTTTTAGTCTTGGCTCAGTCATTAAGTAATTAGATAGTTCAGCCACTACTTACATGTTCATTTTGCACTTGTCACATTGCAGAGGCCAGAATATGTAATAAATCTATGGTCTATGGTCCTTGCTCTTAAAAAGTCCATGAATTAAATGGGTATTTCATTTTATCAGGTAGGTACTTGACCGGTCTACAGACTCTATTAGTAAAGTGGAGGGTTAAAGAGCTGACGTTTTTTAGTTGTAATTTTATGATTTGGTGTTAAAAAGCATGTCTCACGAGTTAAATGTTTTCAAAAGGTACCATGTAGCAAGTGCTGTACATTGTATTTGGCATGTATGATGTCCCTTAAATTCCCACAAGAAGTCTCACGTGACTGGCCCAAGGTGACATAGCTGGTATGTGGCAGACACAGAACTAAGACTCCAGTCTATCTGCCTCCAAAGGCCATGCTCCTACAACTCAAAAGAAGACTAAACTAGTACTGTCCATCAGGGATATGAGTAAGATGGAATTATTATAGCCTATAAAATAAAAAGTCATGACACATTTTTAGTATAAAACTGACCTGTTGAAGAGAAGATTGAGAGGAATAATTGCTAGATCATATCTGTTTAGAGATTAAGTAGAGATATGTGCTATTATGTCCCAAGATTTATAGTTTTCTTATTAAATAATAATCAAGAGAAGAATATTAACTGGGACGTGGTGGTTGGGACTCATTAAAGCATTATTTGTGCATGTGTGTTTACTGCTGGCTGGCTGGGGTAGAGCCCATGTAACAATCCAAAGAGGCAGCAGTCTGATGTCCTAAAGAGCCTGGCTTGGGAGTAGGGTCAACAATGACTCCGTGTGCCATTGGAAGCTTACTTCCTTGAGCTGGGATTCAGTGCTCCTATCTGTGAAATGAGGATGACAGATCTGTCCTAATTTTTAGCACTTCTGACTGTTTGTAAAAAAAATTAATCTCCATGAAATAATCTGATTTTGGGAGTACAAATTCCAATATATACTAAATACATATACGGATTGACCTTTGGCTTTTGTTTTCAATGAGAAACTTTCCCTTTTTCTAACCCAAACACACACACACACACACACACATACACACTCCCATGCACACACACACATTTTTTCTCTGCTTTCCCCTCCCCTCCTTTCTCTCTCTCTCTCTCTCTCTCTCTCTCCCTCCCTCCTTCCCTCCCTCTGCCTCCCCCCACCCTCTCTCTAACGCTCCCTTCTACCTGCGTAATCCCTGGTCATTTTTTTCAGGTCTTCACTTTGTTAGGAAAGTTTTCACTGATTTCCAGCCTTGCTTAAGTGTCTTCCTACTGATCTCTATAACAGTGCTCTTTATTTTCTTCGTCACTAAATTGTGAGGATTAAATTACATACTACATTTACAGTGTTTGGCATCGTACTTGGCACATAAAGGTTCCTGGTAACTATTAGCTAACAACACGTTATTGTCATCCTCATTATTTATAAATTTCTGACACTTTGTTTTATTAGTCTCTCTGATTATCTGTATCATCTCTTAACTTTGGGAGGGCAGGGACCATAATAATAGAATTTATTGGTGCAACATCAGCAACTTAGCCTGTGAATCACAAGAGTAGGTAAATGTGGCTTCATTAATTAATGTTAAATAATACATTGCAATTTACATAAGGAAGCTTATTTATACAACAAAGCAAATTAAGCCTTTAAACACATTCTAGTGAAACAGGCTGAAACACGAAATTTGAAATAACTTAATGCGATGGCACTGTAATAGTTACGAACTCAGGGTTTTGGGGACACAGAAAAAGAAGTAATAGACCTCGCCTGCGGGGTGCAGTACACACAACACTTCAGTGGAGCCTGGAGCACGGGGGTGATTTAAACTAGCAGATGTGTGAGAGAAGGGTCATTTCACACCGAAAAAGGAGATGGTATGAATAATACTAAATGGGAAACTGCTTAGTGGGTTTGTGTCCTGATGTACTCGATCCTTGATAGGGTACACTGGGGTAGGGAAAAGACTCATTAGAGAGTAAAAAGAGAAGCAAATGGGAATATAGGTTTAGACTTATAAATGTCTGTTTATGCCATGCTGTTATACAGTTACATGGAGCTTTCAAAAAGCTTTTCCTCATCTCTTAGGTACTGCTCAATACTATGCAACCTGTATCTTACTGCATTTTGAAAAGCTAGGTAGGCATTCATCCAAGGTGTTAAATTGTGCTTCTATTTCGACTTTCCCTTTAATATTTCCTCTTCTCCCTGCTCCACCCCCACCTCTGAAATGCCTGTCAAGGTCAGGTCATGGAGTCCATTCTCTCTCTGCTGCTGACTGAGTCCAGGTCCTTACAACGTTACCTACCTGGTCTCCCGTTTACAGCACATTCACAGTGCTGCCGGTTGCTTCTGAAACACAGAACGTGCGTCTGATCCATTAAGCTGCTTCTTTTAGTTTGTAAGTTTATACGACAGAACCACTGTTTATCTTACTTTTAAAATATTATGTGTACATATACTAAAATTGAAATGATACAGAGAAGATTAGCATGACTCCTACTCAAGTATGACACCCAAATTCATGAAGCATTAACCATAATATTTTATGAGGAGAAAGTATTATAGCAATGTTCTGCATGCTAAAGAATCTGCATTTTCCATTTATACCACCCTCGTTATTGAGAGCTGGATCGCTGATGTTATAATCAGTGACTAAATTATTACGAATGTACTTAATAAAATCAACCTTCTTAATAACATTTTAAAAGTTTAAGTGAACAGCCCTGGCTGGTGTGGCTCAGTGGATTGGCGCTGGCCTGTGAACAAAGGTTTGCAGGCCGGCACCAATCCACTGAGACACCAGTCAGGGCTCTAGTTTGTATTAAATATTCTTACAAATGTAGTTTACTATAAAAAAGAGTCGTAGTCTCCAGGTTATAAATCAATATTCATTTAACTTATTTATGGAATCCTTTAATTATTACAGAGAGCTCTTTTCTCTCCTTAGAAAAGTTGGAAATTCACTTTCTAATGATAAGACCCAAAGTAAATATCAATTATCTTATTAAAGGTTACAAAATTGTGATTTTCTATTTCTATTAGTTCATGAACATCCATCAGTAAGAATTCTTACAGAATATTCTCTCTTGAGGCAAGGCTGTTTGGTTATTTTCAAATTCAGTTCTTAAAGGAAAAACAGGATACATTTTTTATTCTTAGTTTTGGCTTTTAAGTAACATAGTTAATGAGTTGAATTTTGCCTTGTCTTGTTAGTTCTTTCTCTCTCTTTTAGTTATAAACTAAAGGGTTTTTACATACTA
Source organism: Noctilio leporinus (assembly GCA_004026585.1). NCBI lineage: Eukaryota > Metazoa > Chordata > Mammalia > Chiroptera > Noctilionidae > Noctilio > Noctilio leporinus. Next base: position 110,260 of record PVIW01004330.1, read on the forward strand.
AATGTGTTCCAATAGGTTGTATTCATTATTCTCTTTACATCTTTGATAAAATTTTAAATGTTTCAAATTTTACCATCTTTATCTGTTGAGATTCTCCTCATTTTGGCATAATTCATATTCTCTGCATTTTGGTCACCACTGTATCTCAGGTCTATCTTACATATCTTGTTTTAGAAACGGTCATTCTTCAGGTGCTTTTATGGAAACATAGTAATAATATAGACCATAATCCAGGTAATAAATATGTTTATGGCTATTGTTGTTTTTCAGCAGACAAAACTAAGAGATACAAATATTAGGGTTGTTTTTCTTACAGATATTTCCAATTCAAATTGAATTAAAATATCTTTAAAAAATATATCCACTTCTTTTATATCCTAATTCCTTTTGACATCTGCATATTATTCTCAAATTGATTTTAATGTTTAGGAACACTAAATCACAGGAGGGATTGAGCATATTTCACTATTTGTATAATTTTACAACTCTTCATACACTAGAAATCTACTTTAGTATAGAGCATCTCCAAATATTTAATTTGCTAAGATGTTTTCTTAATATCAAAGGACTATAGTGAGAATTGGAGAAATAGTTTTGAATGTCTGCTCAGTTTTCCATTTCCCCATCATTAAGAAAACATTGATCTAAATGTCTGCCCTATCTCCATGCTTCTTTACTAGCTCTTTTCCACAGAAGAGGGAAGAGATCATGGGATTTGTCAGGCAAGGAGACAATTATCTGAACAGTTTTTCAGATGGGAAGGCTTATTGTGATTCACATATAGGTTCCTGAGATCTATAGCTGCTTTACTGTCCCCTTGGCTTCCATGGGGGCCTCATCAACCTCTTTGCTGTCTGTGCAAGTTCCTCTCCCTGAGATTAGGGGGATACAGTACATAATTGGTTAGAGTAGATGACTAGATGACCTAGAAAATAGGATGGAATAGAAAGCTTACTGAGGCATTTCTCCAAAGCAGACATCTTGGGACAGGTATCAGGAACTTAATCTTACATTAATGATGAATTGAATTTTTTATATCCAATTTGCATATTCTTCTGTCTTTAAAAGGCAGCAGAGAAAAGTAAGTATATTTGGGCTGCATGTCTGAGCACCAACATTTGACACTAAAAATACTACAATGCCATTCTCTACTCTTTTTATGCCTGTGGGACACCTTCCTCCATTCCCATCATCACCATGGGTCATCATTAGCATCTTTTTAGATTCTAGAGATCCGCAGACTCGAATGAACAACGCAGATTTTGGACCTAGGTTGGCTAGTTTGGAATCCTTGATCTACAGTTTACCGAACTGTGTGAAATTGAATATCAGTTTATGATTCTGTGACTTGGTTGCCTTATCTGTGCTATGGTGATAATAGTAATATAATATGATATTGATAACATAGTAATATGATATAAAATACTATATTATTATAATTGTATAATGATCATTGACACAGCCGATGCCAATGGGGGGATTGACATTGAGCAAGGGAGATTCCTTATTAAGCAAGGAATCTTTTATTGTACATATTTTCTCAACCTCCCTCTACAAAAACAGAACCCACAAATAGGAGCAAATGACAACATTTTCTAGCTCTCTGGGATCCACAGGGCCCCATATCTTACAGAAACATATCTAATACAGAGACAAAATATACTAATCAACATTGCTCTGCTCCACCAGTCAAAAAAGGCTTTGGAGAAAAACATTTTAGATTGTATTCTAATGTAAATTTGTTGCACAGTTAAACTTCAACTTATTCAAAGAGTTTTTGTATAATAAACTGCAGAAAATAGAGTAAGCATTTAGTAATCTGCTTACAAAGATAATAATCCCAGTACTATGCAGTAGAATTTAAAGACTATATATATATATATTCTTTATACAGATACATAATTTCATACATATGATGTATATAAAACCACTTGGCTTATAAATGGAAAGTTATGGTTTAATGTTTTCATTATATTGTTTTTATAAGCTTTATAATTTATTCCATGGTATTAAAAGTTGCAAGAGGGAAGGTGGCACTATCTCAAAGATATAATTTAAAAAATTTTAAAGCTATATTATCTTAAAAATAATACTTGTCATATAATAAATTCTATTAATATATAATAAATATTAATTTAAATGCTATACTATATATGAACACATTATGTAAATGTATTTGATAATAATAAAATAATGTAACATAGTAAGTGAATAAAATCAAACAAAAATACTTTGAATAAGGACACAGACAACTAAATGCAAAATAAAAGTTATTCTTTGATCCGTGATGGTTTAAATATGGATGTATTTAAATGAAGGAAGTAAAGCTTTGGAGGCCTTTTGCAAAGCTATAGTTCTATAGCACAAAGGAAAATATTTCCAGTTTTGAGGTTAATGCATGCATATTTTTATTAAGATATACATAGAGAAAGAAAATAAAGTAGACATACATTGTAATTCAGATTTGCCTACTTACAGATGGTAACATTCTGTGCAATAATAATGCTCTCCAAACCATTTGCAAATTTGTCCAGCAACAACTCTGCCTTTAATGATGAAGTTTCCACAGTGGCAGATGGCAGAGTGAGCAGTGAAGGGTGCTGTGGACCACCAGGGTTATGTCTGTCACTAAAGAGATCTGGCTCCAGAAGCCAAAGTCTGTTGAGGTCACACTGGCTATTGCTCCATTGGAATGACTTGATTGATCACATTTTGTGGTTATTCCATAAATGATGACCTTATAGATGGGGTCCTGGCAGTTTCATTCTGTTGTAGGAAAGTGACATAGAGAAACACAGTCTCTGCATCTACATATTACAGAAACAAAGAGACAATTTCTGAGAGAAAAAAATATATATTCACTGATTTCACTGGACCCTCTTTTTGTCTGAGTGCTTAGGTAGCTTATGAAAACATCATGATCATGAGTTTAATATCCATTTCACATTTAGGAAGAGAAAAAAGCAGAATGAGACAAAAATATATTATTTAATGAATAATAATTTTTTAAAACCCAGCAAAGATGATTGTTCTAATGAGAGCATATAAATGTAATTGAGATCCAGTTATTCCCTAGGCACCTACAATTGTCAAATAGTTCAGATGAAAGAAAATAAATAAGTAAACTTCAGTGCCTGAGTGAACACTTGGTACACTTTAAAGAAAATCATATACCATTCAGTGAGCAGTTTAGCATAATGTAATACCACTTACAAAGTATACTGTACTGAAATGTCAAGTTCCATTTATCATGTGATATTGTTGGACTCATATATTATATAGTATGTGTGTGTACCTTTCAAAATTGAATTTACTCTCAGAATATGCCTTAGGCATTAGAAGGAACAAATTGCATCCCACTCTCCTTACTTTTTGAACAGTAATGTAGAAAAATTATACAAAAATGTTAATTTTACCAAGTCACTGGCCAAAATAAGAAACATAGCTTTTGTGAATAAAGTTGCCCATTAATAGTAACAACAACAATAGTTATTATTATAATTACTTGCTTTATTCAGAAACTTCTAAGCACTTCACATACTTTACCTTCAGTTTTTATGACAATCATAAGACTTACTTACAGGCCGGTGATGTGCTGAAACAGTGAGAGCTGCCTGTTAAATTTCCAGGAAATTCGCAAGCTATTGTTATACAAAGCCATTACTGAAAATTAAATTATATAAACTACCATTGCAAAAATTATATCTGAAAAAGTAATAAATACCCAGAAATCTTCACATGTTAATTATGTTATTTCATTATACTATTATCTATATTCTTGAGGGATTTTTTACATCTATTGTTTATGTATGTGTATGTGTAGAATACTATGAATGATGTGCTACTGTGTGCTTCTTCCCAACTCTGTTGAGTGAAGCTATGCTATGCAGATAATTTGAAATCAGTCACAGTGGAAATTTATACCATGGAAATTGGCAAATGTTGTAAATCAGGGCTCTCCTTTCCCCAAAAAGCTTAACAATTACTAGGTGACTAACTACTCTGGAAGCCATCTTCCCGACTTTAAGGCACATTGTCCAGAAAGCCATGCTATCTCCTTTAGAACCATTTGAAGCATGGATTTACTATGGTCTTTATTGACTGTAGGAGAGGTACATGGGCATGGGTATGAGCTTTTTCTGGAGAGTAGGTCCATAGCTTCAGTTAGATTATCAGAGACTCCGTAAACTGAAGAATCTGTTAAAAAATGACAAAAGATGTTTCTCTAGGAAATATTTGGCATTTTCTACAAGCATCTTTTTCCTCTGAAATAAAGAGATCAAGTAATTTGCATTAGATATAATTAGGTAATTTGTTCCTCCTAATGTATTCCAAAAAATGTCCTTTATGTAGATAGTATTTTACCCAGTAAAGCTTTCTTCTTTCCTTGCTGGTTCCTCTGTAAAAAAAAGTTCTCAGATTTAGTAAGGGGGGAAAAAGCCCTCTTAATTGAATGAAAAACAATAAAATATGCAGAAATAAATTTAATCAGAAAATTAAAGCTCTATACACCAAAAAACTATAAGACATTGATTAAAGAAATTGAGGGAAGCACAAATAAATGAAAAAAATATCTTGTATTCCTTGATCAGAAGAGTTAATATTGTTAAAAGGTCCATGCTATGCAAAACTATAAATTCAACACAATCCCATCAATATTCTAATGGCATTTTACACAGACACAGAATATATAATTCTAAAATTCCTATGAAGCTACAAAGGCCCCAAGCAGCCAAAGCAATCTTAACAAAGAACAAATCTGGAGGAATCACACATCGTTATTTCAAACTATATTACAAAGCTCTAGTATTCAAAAACAGTGTGGTACTAGCACAAAAGTAGACACATAGAGCAATGGAACAGAATTGAGAACCCAGAAGTAAACTATATATTCAGCTAATATTTCACAAGGGATCCAAGAATTTTCAATTGGTAGAAGAAAGTCTCTTTAATAAGTTTTTTTTTCTGAGGAAATTGGATATCTACATGAAAAAGATGAAATTAAAACCCCTCCTAACACCACTCCCAAACATTACTCAAAAGGTACAAAGGATTTAAATATAAGACCTAAAAGTGTAAAACTCCTAGAAGAAAAAATAGGGAGAAAGCTCTTTAACATTAGTGTTGATAATAAGTTTTTAGATATGAAAGCAAAAGTACAAGCAACAAAAGCAAAATTGTACAATTGGGACTATATTAAACTATAGCCAAAGAAACCATTAACATAACATAAAAAGGCAGTCTACGAGTGGGTAGAGTGGGAGAAAATAGTTGTACATTATACCTTTGATAAAGGATTAATTTTTAACTATTTAAGGAACACAACAACTCAAAAGCAAGGTAACAAACAATCCAATTAACAAATGGACAGAACTAAACAGACATTTTCCCCAAAGACATCAAATGCCCAACAAGTATATGAAAAATGCTCAATATCAGTGAGCATTAAGGAAATGCAAATGAAAACCACAATGAGATATCACTTCACATCTGTTATAATGGTTATTATCTAAAAAATAAGAGATAACAAATACTGGTGAGTATGAGTAGTGAAGGGAACTAGGATGTACAATAGGTGGGAACATCACAGTCACTATAAAAATATTATGGAGGTTCATCAAGAAGTCAAAAATAGAATTACCACATGGTCCAAAAATCTCGCTTCCAGGTATAACTGAAGGGAATGAAATTACTATTTCAAAAAATATCTGTACTCTCATATTAATTGCAACAGTTTTCAAAATAGCCCAGACATGGAAACAATTCAAGTATCTGTTGTTGGAGGAATCTATAAAGAAAATGGTATGTATGTATATACAAAGGAATGCTATTCAGTCATAAAAAAGAAGACAATCCTCCACTTAAGACAACATAAATGGACCTTGGAGGCATTATATAAAGTGTAATAAGTCAGATGAGGAAAAATTACTATATATGATCTTGCATACATATAACCCAAAAAACAGAAAACTTGTAGAAACACTAGAATAGTGATTGTCAGGGGCTGAAAGGTGGGGTGAATGGGAAATGTTGGCCAAAAGGTACAAACTTTGAGTTATCAGGTGAATAAATTCCAGAAATACAACATTCAGCACTGTACTATAGTTAATAATAATGTGTTGTACACCTGTGATTGCTATAAGAGTAGAGTTTTAATATTCTCACCTTAACAACAAAATGACCATTGTGTGAAGGAGAGATTATGTTAACTAACCATTTTGTGGTAAAACATTTTTACTATATATAGGTATCAAATGAAATAATATTTTCACATATTAGTCTAAAATATTATTTTCAACTGAAATGTAAACTTAACTAGGTATTCTGCATTTTAGGTAGCAACTCTACTCCTGAAGGCCTTTTTACCTCGTTCCTTCATCTTCCTTTTCTTCTCATTAAGAAATCTGTTAGATTATTGAGCCACAGCCTGGCTTTTATAATAATTATGTGAATAGGTTAGCTATGTCTGACTTCAATTCCAGTTCCAAAACTTCCAATAATGATGTTGGGGAAATTATTTAACTTCTCCAGGTCTCAGCTGTCATGTTTGTAAAGTGGGCCTTCTTAGGGTTGCTAACAGGAGTAAATAAAGTAACATGGAATGATAACTGGATTGTCTGCCAGTTAGAAAGCACACCATACATACCAGTGCTCATGTTTTCATGATCAGAGATTGGTAGCCCTCTAGATTACCACAGACCTCATCTCTCCTTCCATTTCCCAGCACACATGCATCCCCTTCCTCACTTTATCTGCTTTTTTTCTGTCATAAATCATCAAGCTAATGAAACAAGTTCTATATAGCACCATCATCAAGAGAATCCCATAATAGCACCAGATTTTATTTCCTGGTTTTATAGTTTTCCAGCTTTAGTGGGATATAATTAACATAATGTGTACAGTTAAGGATGTTTACATATACAATCTCGTTTATCCTTACAACCACCCTATAACTTGGGAAAAGTAATTATTTTAAAGTAATCATTTTCTCCATTATAAAAGCAATGAAACTGGGACACTGGGAGGTCCACTGTTTGCTCAGCATTATGCAGTAATTAGAGTTATTACTAGAACGGAATCCTCCAATTCCATACCATCATTTTTTTTTTTCCTGCTGTACCAGCAAGGGCAAATAGCTTTCATCACACGTGAAAATACTCATCAGTTGGTATTGGCTACCTGGAGAACCATGTTAATCTAAATTTGGAGACCAATGTTATTAGTTTCAACATAAAAGAACACCATGACGAATTAGTAATCCCTGCCATGGGCATGAGAGGTGAGGTCTGTACTGATGACTCAAGGCAGGGGCATTGAAGGGGCTAGCTGAGGAAAGTGTGAGACACCCAGTATGAGCAACAAATTACTGAACTTTGAAGTGCCCTATCCCAAGCATTTCTAGAGATTCTTTGCTGGAAACTTCAATGTGGTAATGCTGTGTCCTTTAATTGCACAAAAGAACAAAGGAATGGAGTAAATTATTTCAAGTCACCATTTGTTTTTCCTCCATTGCAATTTGTTTTTCTATATAATTTTAGTTGATCAGACTGAATTTGAACGTTCCTTTCACTCATGGCCTATTCTGATAAAACAGTGCTTCTGTATCAGTGACAATGTTTGAGTATGGATTTATGGAAAAAATAGGTGCTCATGTGACCCCTTCAAGTGAGTAGCTTTAAATTCATGGAAGGTAGATTGAATAAATATATTAATTTGTGTCGATCATATGCACACTTTTTTAATGCTTGCCATTTAATAACAAATGTTATTTGTGTCACTGTTACAAACTTTAGTGGGCTGCATTATAAAAATTGGCCACCTTCCTTAGCAAACACGTACAAATCAAGAATTAACTGAAGAAAAAAAAAGAATTAACTGAAACACTAATAACATAGAACAGTGATTTATTTATTTATTCATCTATCTATTTATTTATTTATATCAGTATAACACTTTCCTATTCAAATATAGTCTGTCATAGAACCCCATTGTGTAAATGGGAAAATGGGAAGGTCCTGGAACCTTGACCATTCTCAGCCTCATTCCTGAAAATTTTAGATCACCTGAGCACAGGTTGAAAACCATAGACTTAAGACAGTTTTGTTTAGCATTACTGGATGAAGTTAGCCCATTATTCATTCACTTCTCTGTATCCATGGAAATAATTCACCTATAGTAGAAAAGCTACAGGATAGGAAATCAAGATACTACATTCTGGTTGTAACAATGTGTGAATGCAACCAAGTTTTTTCATGTTTCTGTAGCTCCATTTCTTTATTCATTGAAAATTTGAAATATATGCTTCATTATTATGTTTATCAAAGATTATGGACCTCTATAGTCAGTACCTACCTATGTGAAGATCATTGTGGTCACAGATGTTATTTTGCCCCTAACATTCCCCAACGTATTCTATTCAATGAGCTTATTATGCACTGTCCTCTGCTTCATGAAGAATAACAATGTTTAATGGCATCCAGTTTGTCTTCTAGGAAAATTTTTCAATTAACTAACTTTGATTAATATATTTGTTAAAATTTCAGTTGAATAACTTAATCTGATATTTATAGGCATATGAAATATGTTAATATACAGACTCACACAAAGAGCTCCTTAAAGTCAGAAGTCAAAGGTCATATTATATTAATAATTGCATATATAACAGCACCTAACCATATATTAAGTAATTGATAAATGTTCTTTGTAATTGAATAGAATTAAATGTATGTATATGGTATATATATATATATATATATATATATATATACACACACACACCTATACATTTATATATACATTATTTATATGTATAATCCTCATATATTGTTGTGCCTTAAAATACTGTATTGTCAAAGACAATTATAAAATAAGTAGTATACAGCATGCATAGTGGTAAAAAGAATATAATTTGGTATCAGAAAGATTTGGACTCAAATTCTTTCTTTGTCATTTTGAGCCTATGTGACCCTGGATAAGTTATTTGACCTTTACAAATTTCAGTTTTCTCAACTTTAAAATGAAGAAACTAAAACGACACCTTGAACGTGCTGTTGTTGTGAGACATATATTTTACTAGCACAGTACTTTGTACAAACTAAATACACAGTAAATATTAGGTGATATTATAATATTAAAAATGTTCATCTCGGCCCTGGCTGGAGGCCAGCCTGTGAACTCGAATGTTGCTGGTTCGATTCCCCAGCTGGGGCACATAACCAGGTTGCAAACCAGGTCTCCAGCCAGGTCTGTAGCTGGAGGCAGATGAAAAAAGGCAACCATACATTGATCTTTCTCTCCCTCTCTGCCTCCCTCCCTTCCCCTCTCTCTAAAAATAATTAAAAAAATAAAATAAAATCTTGAAAAAAAAATGTTCATCTCAATATGGTTATTGTTACCAAAAGATAATGGATTTTTAAGGGTCACCAAATACTTCTTCTTGAAAGAAAAGTAAAAAGTATTAACATATGTCCAAAGACTACTTATGTGTAATTTGCACATAATGCTGAATTTCTAAAATAATTTATTAAATTCTCACAATCAACTGGTGAGGCAACTGTTATATCCATTTTACAGAGAAACTATGGAACTTATTGTCATATAGTTGGTAACTCATAGTTACAATACTCAAACAGAAGTCTGTACCAGACTACAATGTATCAAGTTCTATACTAAATGCATAATTTGATGTTTAATATGTGACTAAAGAATTTAATACCACTAATGAATTATATAAAATGTAGAAGCAATAATCTCAAGTATTTTTTCATAAACTTGTGTGAATATGAAGCAAAACAGAGGAAGCAAGCTACAGTAACCTTAGAAAGGTATACAGTGATCACATCATCAGCCCAATACTAGTACAAAGTCTTTCAACATTTTAATCATAAACATAGCTCCTGTTTCCAAACTTCTATAAATTAAAAGTATTTAGAAACTTCTTAACTCATTCAAATTAAATAAGGAAACATTTTTCATGTATAAGGCAACTCTGAAATTTTTGGCAAGCCTCTATAACGGCTTGTGTGTATGTGTGTATTTATTTCTCCCTAGGTTTAGGATCTGTATTAAGAAACTAAAAAAGCCCTGGCTGGTAGCACAGTGGATAAGGTGCCAGCCTGCAAACCCAAAGGTTGCTGGTTCGATTCCCAGTCAAAGCACATAACCAGGTTGCAAGCCAGGTCTCCAGCCAGGTCCTCGGCTGGAGGCAGGTAAAAGGCAACCATACATTGATATTTCTCTTCCCCTTTGCCTCCTTCCCTTCCCCTCTCTCTAAAAACAATAATAGATAAAATCTTTTAAAAAATGATAAAAATGTAAAATCTTTTAATTTTTTTGGAAATGATGCCCAATTACCCAAAGATAATAGAGGAATCATTGATAATAGGATTATCATCCCAACCATCAGGGTTATATGAATAATCTTATAGGAATTATGAGGTTACATTTCAGAAGAACAAATTTAAATCTCTTGATTTAGTTGTACAAGGAACAGCTCTCCTTAAAAATAAAAACGAAGGCCTCAGAGTGAATAATTAGAACTAAAATTTAGAATATCTAAATACATATATATCATTTAAAAAATTAAGAATACATAGCAATCTCTCTGTCATTAGATTCATGTAGGAGAGTCATATGAATACTCCTCCTATTAGGTGTTATTGATTTTATTCAGTTATTTAACAAATGTTTATTGAGTACCAACCATATGCCAGGCATAGTCATAGATGCTGCACTACACTAATGAACAAAATAGGCAAAGTTCCTGCTCTTGTGGAACTGAAATTTTAGTGGGAGAAACAATAAACCATTAAGTCAATTAAAGTATAACATACATCATGGCACTAAGAGCCAAGAGGAAAAATAAAGTTGGGTAAAGGGCTTGAGAGCGATGAATTTTGGAAGAGGAATATTAATATTTTACAATGTGTGGACAGGAAAGGCCTTTCTGGTGAGAAGATATTTAAGCAGAAACTTGAGAGAAGTGAAGGAGTGAAGCATCTGAAATCAGGAGAAAGGACATGGAAAGTGGAGGAAAAAGAAAACACGAAGAACCTGAGACCACAGTGAGCTTGGTGTGTCCAAACCACAGCTGGAAGCTGTGAGAAACAGAGCATATGAGAAAATTAGGAAATACGCTTTCTAAGACACCCCACTTTAACACATGTAATTATCTATTGGTCTCTTTATGAAACAAGAGGATTAATCCAAAAGGTGAAGATGTTTCAGATCTTTGCTCTTGTCAAGCCTTGCCACCATCACTGTTGTGTCATGAAGAAATCTGAAGTGGTGATGGCAGGCTGGCTAGCCAAAATCATGATCTGACACTTAATTGGCAAGCAATTATAACTGTATTTTAGTTACACTGCTGTGATTTAAATATTTTTACAATTTTAGACAATAATCCTGAATGATTATACATTTTGTGAACAAAACCTTATGCTTCAATTATCCGTGGCAGAAAAAGTATAATGTTATCAAGAAAACAACTATCTTGAGAAGTTTTAAAACAGCACACTGACATTAATATTTGAGGTCATTTATAGAACCTGTTCACAGGGTCTCAGAGAGGATGTGAAGGTGATCTGGCTGTGACATCTGTCACCCCATTGATTGCTGGGGTTGATTTGGCTGATCTGGCTGGCTAGGCAGGTGTTCCCTTCCTCCCTCACTGATCCTTGTGCATCTTGCCGAAGCTGCCTGCTTCGTGGAAGAGGACGACCTTCCCAACTAGAGAGGGCCGGTCTTCAGTAGTTGCCCTCCTCTGCTAGGACCTCCAAACAAGCTCTCAAGATCTGGTCTTAGACATATATTCTAACTGTCCACTGCTAATTTCAATAAATGGCCCACTTTTCCTATAATGCAGAACAATAAGTAAAGCATTTCAATGGACCATCTATGACTGTGTCTTCCTTATCCATGAAAGAGATGGTTGTTTTTGTAAAGCTAAGAAAGTTCATGAATTACAAATTCAGCTATGTGTTAATATTTTCTTGCTTTAGTCACCACAATGCTTGATAATTCAAGTATCAGAGTCACTTGAAAAACATTATGTATGGGTCTTTTGTTACTAAACAAAAGGAAGATTCTGGAAAGAATGAAACTTGGCAATATTCTGTGGTGAATATTTGTTCTTCAATGGTTTTCTTATCAGAATCTATGTGCCTACATTTTATTTACAAAGAAAGAATTAATTGCCAAAGTAGCACATATTAAAAAAAAAAAAAAAAAAGCTGATTGTATTCCAGGAACAGTGAAAAACACTTAGCAGTCATGGGGTCAGATTATTATAATACAAGCATCTTTTTGACCGTGAGGGGAATGCTTGTTTGTTCAGTCTGACCACCTGCCTTATGAGAGAATGAAAGGCATCAGCAGAAAACAGATCAGATGGTAGAATTTGGGGAAAAGCCAGTTTGCAGAATGTGAGATTCTGTTGAATATATTATCAAAAGGTCCCATATTGAACTTTTTTGAGCACATACAGAAGATGGCTACGATTGTTAACTGCATCAACTTGGTTCAAATTTAAGCTCTGGTCATAATTTCAGTGAGATTGTATAAACTACTTTCTTAGTTGAGTAGACATCCTCACTTAAGTTTATTCACAAATTCCAAAGAAATTCAGACATAGAAATTCAGAATGTGATGAGGAGTTTCCTACAGGTATAAAGTTAAAAATCATAAGTCCTTGAAATCCATAATGCCAGTCAACTCCAACCCCACCCCTCAGGTTCTCTCAGTGCCAACATTTATGTGATCTCATAAAATAAGAACCTGACTTAAAGTCATATTCTATAAAGCCATATTTTCAGAGCCGTCAGGAACTAAGCTAGATGAAGAGTTTTTATTAAAAGTTTTCCTTAGATGAAATTATTACATTATTTCTGGAAAAGGTAAAGAACTTAGTTTCCAATTAGTTTAAATAAAGTTGAAGGAAGGGGGATATTTTTTAACATTCATTAGGAATCTAAATGTACCAAGGAGGGTTGTAAAATACATTTTATTGAAGCTCATTTAGACTAGAAGCAGAGGAACATCTGTAACTACTCTGAAGGGGGCTCTGGAAGAACTTTTTATGAGTAAACTGGGATTGTTGCTTTTAATTATTCTAGTGCATATATTACTCAGTAATGGTGTGAAAAGCTGCTTAGCTATACCACCTCCAGGCCACACGCTGAAATATAAGAGGACATGCCATGGTTCCCTTTGCTTGTGCTCTATAACTTAAAATATAATCTAGAAAGTCACTGAAGCAAGTGAAAGTACTATTTGTTCTGGAATTCCTTTGTGGATTTATCTTTTTGTGTATCATTTTGCAAGACCTGGTAATAGCTAAATTATCTTGTTTTATATTGGATTTCAAAGGCCTAATACCTTTTTTCTGAAGAACTACTCAGACGTAATCTTATTTTGGAATTCTTCTGCGGGGGTTTCCAATAAAGTATGACAAGCTCATCTTCTGTCTGCAAAATTTAATTCTAAAACATTTAAACTAAAGTCCCATTAGGTATTTTGTTTCTGAAGAAGCCAACATCGTATGATTCCAACATTAAAAAATAGAATATTTTTATTATAGCTTTTAAGCTATTACATTGCATAGGGTAAATGATCAATGCACATTTATCAATATATCCTCTATGTTTGGTTAGAAGATGTGTCTAGGCTACAATTTATTAGTCTTTATTTAATAGAGAACACTTTTAATGAATGAAAGGTCATTGTATTTCACCCTTTTCCATAATCAAATATGTAAGGGCAGCATAGATAATGACACACCCATCTTGTAACTGCATTTCAAGTGCAGTTTATTTTATTTCCTAGGATGTACCTTAATGAGAGACTCATTCTGGGATTTGTGCTAAATAGAAAAGTATCAGCTTTTTCAAAAAAAAAAAAAAGTGTTATTAGGATAAAAGGATCCTCATTCTAAAACATAGGATTTTTTCATAACTTAGATATAAATAAACAGGCATCAAACATGTCTCAAGTCCTAAGTCCATACAAGGCATTGCTAAAATAGCATTAACATTGTGCAAGGAACGCTATTATTTTGGTATAGCTTTTTATTTTTTATCCCACTTAACTTGAGAATAGCTTGGCTTTCATGGAAATTTGTTAAATGGTCTCTTTCTGGCCACTCTTGTTTAGTGCCATAATTAGGAAAGATAAACTTTTAGAAGAGCAAGCTTTAAATCGGTCACTGTGGCATGGCAGATTTTATTACGGATGCCTACGTGCTCATCAGAAAGACACTTCTGGACTCCCTGGGAGGAAAGCATATGACTGAATTTCAGTAGTTCAGTTTTTACATTAAAATATGGCCAGTGAGGGCTTCCAATCTGTCAGGGAAAAGTGGCCATGAGGCCAGAGTTATCATTTTACTTTGGGGGTCTTGCGTTTGCCAAGTGGTCAGCCAGCTGTCCAGGCTTTTAAAATGAGGAAACTGAAAAATCTGAGAGGCAAATTGTACGAAAGCATTTAATATTCATTAACCCTAAAGGATTTTTACTAAAATTAAAAGATAATAGGATTGAAATTCAGAGTTTTAATAAATATTCCCTTTCATTCCATATAAATAGGTAGGAAGTCAAATCTCAAACAGCATTGTTTCCTAGTACAAAAATGATGGGCATGAAGGCTGAGGAGCCTATAATGCTGCTGCTATTCAGTTGCTGTTTAAACCTCTCTCTGAGCCTCAGTACTATTGTCTGTAAAATGGGAATAATAATACTTAACTTGAAAAAATGTGTATCTGTGTTAATAATTGTTAATTACCATTTTGTAACATATACATCAAATCATTATGTATACATCTAAAAGTAATATAATATCAGCCTTTGCTGGTGGCACAGTGGATAAGGCACCAGCCTGCAAACCCAAAGTTTGCTGGTTTGATCCCCAGCCAGGGCACAGAACCAGGTTACAAGCCAGCTCTTCAGCCAGGTCTGTAGCTGGAGGCAGGTGAAAGGCAACCATACACTGATGTCTTCCTCTCCCTCTCTGCCTCTCTCCCTTCCCCTCTCTCTGAAAAGTAATAGATAAAATATATATTTAATAATATAATATCATTAATATCTCAATAAAAAACTATGAAAGAAAAGGTATTTTGATATCTGGTAATATACTTAAAGCACTTGGTAGATAAAAGATAATAAATCACAAGACACTATTTAAATGCTTAAAGAAATGGCAGCTAGAGACTGTGATTTGAAATTGTATAGCTAATTACTTGATAGTATATACCAAAAGAGGACATAATTTCAAAACAGGTGTAAAGTATTAATGCAGAACATTGATATGAAAAATTATCAAAGCATGTCTTCTCATCTGAGTATGGAGTTTAGAAGTTCAACCTTAGGAGTAATGGCTCCAAATCAAAGAGACTTTCTTGATAATAAGGTTAAATTCATCTTGCCTACTTTCTTGGGACAACAGGGGGAAAGCTGCAGTGGGAAGCGCCAGCCAGTCACGTTTGCATAAGATAATCAGTTGTGAGCTCAGTGTGTGATTCTTGTTAAAATCCAGACGTTGGAACGGCTCCGAAACACATTGACACCACCACCACCACCAATCTCTTTTGCATCTCATTGGCATTTGAGGACGTTAATTGACTCATTATTGCAATTCATATTCAGGAAAGGAAGTTGATTAAGGAAGGCAGATGCAGAATCTCCAGACACAGCCATAGCTATATTGTTTGTCCCAGCAGTTTACTTGAGTTATTAGAATATTTAGGAAGCTAGAGCCAAAGGGACAGGGAACGTGTCCCACTAAGTGCCATCCTCACAGAATAGATTTTTAGTAAAAACAATATAATTTTTGAATAGCCTTATTTTATCTTAAGGTCTAAAGAGCAAATTTTTTTTTTCTAGCTCTTCTCTAATTACAGCTATTCCATTTCATTTTAATTGCTCTTCTGAAAAATTGGTTTCTGAAACTTGTGTTGTATCAAGAAATATTTTTAAAAGTCAATGAAAAGGCCCAGGCCAGGTTGATTGGAGTGTCGTTCCATGCACTTAAAGGCTGAGGGTTAGATTTCTGGTCAGGTCGCATACCTAGGTTGTAGGTTCCATGGTTGAGACATGTACAAGGCTCAATTGGTTGATGCTTTTCTCCTTTCCTCTCTCTCTAAAATCAATAAACATGTCCGCAGGCGAGGATTAAAAACAGTCAATAGAAAGTATCTCTAGTTTCAACTGAGTTAAACAAAAATGTCAATAGAAAGTATCCCTAGCTTCTATTGAGTTAAAGGACATTTAAATATTACTATCAGTAACATTTTATAAACAGTTTAAAAACTTTTCCTATATTGCAATTCTCAATTTTTATTAAGTAAGCTATGATTAAAGGTATAGATAAAACATATTTCATTATTCATTTGAGTGGTTGTTTCTTTTTGTTATTTTCTTCATCTTTAAACAAATGGACTAGTTTCCATTCTATTTCTTTTTTAATTTTATTGTTGTTGTATTACATCCATCCCCTTTTTGCTCCCCTCTGTCCCCCTCCCCACCCATACATTCCCTCCAAAGTCAATCCCACCTGTTGTCCATGTCCATGGTTCCTTTATACTAGGTCCTTGTCTAAGCTGCTCCCCGTCTTTGCCTCTGCCTCCCCCCTCCCCCCAACCCAGTTCCCCCTGACCACTGAAGGCCTATTCCTTGTTAGTTTCCATTCTTATGTCTGATGTTGCATACAGATAGTTATATATACATAACATATGCTTATCAGATGAGAGCTTCCTATTTTTATATTTGAAGTGACCAGTATCTTGAACTGAGTCTGAGAAGTATTCTCAATAATTGATTCTCAGTAATTTGGAAAATACTTGCATAAGACAAATACTACAATTTTGAGGTCAGTTTTACACATAACATAAATTACTTGCTGCTATTTATAATGAATTTCATTAATAACAATTTTGAGAAAAGGTTTTTCTTCACCTTAATATGGAAGTATTGCTTCTATCTTATTATAGTTTTATTATGTAAAAGAAACAAAAATTGATTTATAAAAGTGCATTCAAAATAATTCTATAAAAATACCATTTTTGGTATTAAGCAGTTTCATTAGTTTTATTTAACAGTATCTTTTTCTTTCCTAAAGTTCCAGACTGTTTTTGGTAATTTCATGTAATCTCTTTTTGATTTCTTTTTTCAGCACATTTTCATATCTAAGATTAATACTTATTGATGCTCTTTTGTCATGTAATAATTATCGTTAAAATATGATTAATAAAGTATTCGATACTTCAACAATGCTTTTATATCATTTGTTTATTTAATCCTCTTAGCAATCTTGGGAGGTGGCCAAAAATGAGCATTGTTACCCACATTTTATAGATGAGGAGTGAGATGACAAAATAGTCTCTTGTATGCAGTAATTACTCAATATTTATTTGAACAAACTCTACAAACAGTGGTTGCTGAAATTTTCTCAAAGAGCCAGGTTGTCATTTTAAATTTAAGCATCTCCCTTCAAACCTATAAAGACCTAAAACTTAGAAAGTAAAAATGGAGTGATGTGATATCTAACTTATGTCAAACCCAAACAAGCTCTCTCTTCTCACTATCACTAAATACCCACTACCATACCTGCCCCAGGTCTTGGAAACCAATCACTGTGAAACAAGCTTTCTCTGTTCTCCCAATGCCTTCAGCTTTCACTTTTTTCTGTTCCCAGAGAAAATTCATGTACCATAGGTTCTGAGCACTAGTTATTCCTACAAAGCTCACAGTTTTTCCTCCAAATCTATCAAGTTAAAAATCCCACAATGATGCTTTCTAAAAGGTGCGATTTGCTAGAATTATCTCAGAGTCTCATATTAAGATAAATAGCTGATGTCAGCCTTGTGTTCAAGGGCTCACGCTCTATTTCCAAAGCAAGTCTAAAGAATAATTGTGTCAATTGTGATAACTTCAACCCTTTGGTACGGACTTCCTGAAACACTGGGTTAAGAGGAAAAAATGCCACAGTCACTCCAATGTCTGTCAGTAACACTGGGGAGGGAAGGGTAAGACACCTGCCCAGTTATTTTACCATCTTGTTCAATTTGCATCAGAAAATGCTGGCATTTGATTAAGAGTTTTCCAGAGTGATGGTCAGCTGTCTTAAAAACAAGGTCAGGTCTGGGGGGCAAAGTACCCCTTTAAGTGAGAAATGTAAACTTTGGCTAGGAAATCCTGTGTACAATGCTGAGGATGGCAGTCAATGCTTTCAGAAGTAGACAACTGTTTTTAGTCCATTCTTAATTGCATGTTTGCAAATACTTTCAACCTACGTCTCAGTGTTGTGTGTGTGTGTGTGTGTGTGTGTGTGTGTGTGTGTGTTTGCATTAACCAGCTGACATTTATTGCAAAGGGAAATGATGGGAAATTTAATTCAAATGAAAACTAGGCAAGTGCTTTGAATTTATAAAATGAATTTCTCTCTAGGGGGCCTATACAGCTAATGGGAGTGGGTGTTAGAAATATAAATCCCCATACATCAACATAAACAGAGATAACCAAACATGACTGATTATAATAATAGAGAGAACTCTCTAGAGGGTTTTATGCACATGGACACATCCAAATGTTACTTTGTTTAAGTTTTGCTAGCACTGAACCTCTCTGTAGCCTGTTTTATCTTCAAATGAATTGCTTTCCCATATACTAGATCATTCCCTCCAGAGCCAGATTTGCCCCCTGTTTAGGTGACTTACTCAAGGTCGCTGAACATGAAGGGCAGAGTAGAGGACATTTCAAAGGCTTTTGAGTTCCAGGCTGCTGCTTACCCACTGAACCTCACAGAGGAAAAATGTGCAAAACCTGTAGGTCTATTTATCTACTTATTTTCTTTGGCTGAAACTGAGCATTTAGGAAGTGATACCTGCACTTATGTCATGGTCTCTTCACTTCAAAGCTGTTAAAAAGAATTTTATTCTACCCTGCACAATTTATGTCTTAAAATTATTCTGGGAGTATATAATTTGACTGAGAAAGACCAGTGGATTCCATAATGTAAAATGCAAAAGAAAATAGTCTGAAAGTGAGAACAATAAAAGATAATAGGTATTTTACATGTTTGTATAAAAGTGACCCATAAAAACCATCCATATTGTCCTAAACAATTTCATACTTACATCTTTTATCAGAGATTCCATACCATCATTCTGTGTAATATTTCAGATCCATTTGCTTTCCAGAATGCTTGCCCTGACTCCTTTGTCTCTTGTAGCAGAAGCAGCATGTCTACAACCAGTTTACATGCAACAAGCATGAGTTCAACAAGGAAAACAAAAGCCATTATAGATAGCTCAAATGAAGACATGTAATTCAGGGTTTCACAGGCTATGAAAGGGAAGTCAAAAAGGAGATAGCGAGACAACCAAAGGTCAGTAGCAACAGAAAGTACCACTCATTGAGCTGAGAAACAAACGAAGGAGGTGGTATTTCAAGAACCCAGCATTCAGGGCCACCCAGTGGGAGCCGGAGTCATGTGAAGAGTTGCCCAGTGCAGCAGGAGGCGCAGAGAACACCGTGCATGGATGCAGTGGAAGCTGGGCCCATAGAGATGAGGCATTTGGGAATGTTTTAGTCCCCATTCTCAGCCTCCACTCTTGTAGCAGGGCTTTGCTTTGTAAGAGAACAACATGGTCTGAAAGGTACAGTTCTCTGAAATGCAGAGCAGGGGAAGGAAGAAGGTAAATCTGAGAACAAATGAGAAGTTTATTAGCGAATCACCTCTTACTAAAGGATTCTGCCTAACACAAAGTCCTGTATTTTAAAAAAATTGTTTAACTTCCTCCCCATCTAGAGAAACTTATCTTAATTGTTAAGTTTTTACCTATTTCCATCCAAAATGCATGGGTAGGATTCTATTTATGAGTAGAAGTTAGGCTGAACCTTTGAGGAGGGGAGGTGGTGGTGTCTAGTGATTTTGGAACCAAGGGTAAGAGATAATAAACTCAGTAGACCAGATGTTGTTACCATGAGCAAGCAGGCTCTCCAATCTGTATACTGGTTTGTCAGCAACCATCTATTTTCATCATTACCAGGCTGGCTTCTCTTTCATTTTGTGTAGACACCTTTTTGAGAAACTGGCTTCTTTCTATATGCACATCGCAAAAAGAATCATAACTATTATTTCAAGGGATTTTCCTCTCTCGTTCTTGCTCAAAGCCTGATGATACATCTCTAGGGAAAAAAAACTTTATTCATAGTAAACTCTCTTGTTCTTTGCTAAACTTCTTGCACTCTCCTAAGCTCCTTTATAATTCTTGTGAGGATCATAAAAGTCTCCAAGCAAGAGTTGATGGGATTGATCTTCCTTTAAACATAGGGTCCTAGAACAAAGAGAAATTGTCTGCTAAATGTTGTGGTCATACACATTATTCTTTAGAAAATGTTCAAAATCCCTCAAAGTACTTAGAGGCAAGGTTCTATATGTTCTCTGAAGCATGCGAAATGTATATGTATAACAGGCAAGACCATTTTAAGTTGATAGAGTATATAAACACAAATAGTAAGGATAGAGTAAAGGCAGGAAAAATGTCTTACAAGAATCCATCTGCAATTTCCCTTTTATATGGCTCTTTTGAAGGTGCCACACTGGTTCTTCAGGGGTAGAAATCACAGCCATCTTGGCTACTACATTGAATTATATATACAGGTATACAGGTTTTCATATGCTGGAAGTAGACCTTTCAGATGCAGTTTCTTTTTCTATACAGAAATGTAATGAGCAGTCTTTCTGAGGAATGGATTGTACATACCAAATTTTATAAATGAAAACATTTTAAGCCACAGTTGTTACCTCCACCACTAAAGATTCAGCATCAAGTCATAGAATGTAAGCTCTGGAAGGAACCTTTGAATGTATCTATCCAGTTGTTTATTTTATAAAGGGAAGAATAACACCTCAGAAGAGAATGTGATTTGCTAACTACTGTCACATCCACCTATCACAAACCCAGTTCCTGATACTCGTACCTTAAAGGTTCTGGGCTATGATCTGAATTATCTATTAGGATGAATTAATGATGGGTGAGAATTTTTAATTGCACTTTTGGATTGAAGATAGCAATTGAGCAAGTCCATAAACAATGAAAATAAATATCCATCAATGCAGTTTCTCTCTGTATAAGCAAATGGTACAGAATGTTAACTCTTGGGAATGACTGCTTAGATTCAAACTCTGGTTCATGGGGCCTAAATGTGACCAGAGATGGACAATTGGAAGCTGCCCAGCTTCTTTATCTCATTTTCCTTATCTGTAAAAGTAAGACAATCAGAACAACTACTTCGTGAGTTTGTTGTGAGAAATAAATGGGCAACAATACATGGAAAAACTTAAACCTATAAATGGTCCATAATGAGTTTTATGAATATGTGCTACTTGTTGTCTACATTAGGTGCTTCGGACTCTGTGCATACTGTATGATCACACCTCCCCAAAACAAAACTGAAAAGTGTTGCACTAATTGTAAGTAAATGGAGATACTAAGATTTGAATCTGTTAAAATTTACCACCAATTAATGCCAGCCAGAAATTTCCTTTTGAGAAATCGTTGAGTTATGAGACAAGAGCCAAATGATATAAGATTTAGTCTTTTATCAATGATGAGTTCATAATTTAATATAAGTTGCTAGGAGAAAAATCTTGAAGCTCAAATACCAAAAATAGCAAATACATTATTTAAGGCTTTATATTCAAAAGCCCAAATATCTTGTAAACTGGAAGCTTATATGCCTTCCCTTTACGGAAGAATTTGGAGTAATTGAGGTGGTTGGAGGTCCTAGTATGGGAAGGAAATCCCACTTTGCTCTTTCAGAAGCAGAGATCTTGCCCAAATCTACTTTTTGTTTTCCTTGTATGATAGAGTTGTGCTTCTTATCAACTTGGCAGAATCTGGTCACAAAGATATCTCTATAGCTTCTTCTAGTCTGCCTCTCTCTGCAGAGTTTTCAAAACCTAGTAACACAAAGAGGAAAACTGTTGAAATTGTTTCTCTCAATCTTGAGATTTCTTTTATGTTCCTTTAGCTTTGACAAAATGCATTTATTCAAGCACAGTCTTGCCTGCACTCTAGAAGATGTGATGCAATTTTGCACAGAACTTTTAAATGCAAAAAAAAAAGAACAAATATAACTTCTTGTGATTTCGGTTCCAATCACCTTAGAGAATTGTTATACTGTAAACCCAGGAAATTAACATTGCCAGAGAAGCAGTGTGATTATTATCTGGCATGATCAAGGTTTTGCAGTAAGAAAATGTACAGTTTCCTAAGTCCTCTGACAGAAGCCCCTCTCAGACTTTTCAAAGATTTTCAGAAGTTATTACTTGAGATGAACTATGGCATGAACAAAAGGGTCTGAAGTCTTGTTTCTAATTAGCCTGTGGCTCTGAGTTGGCAAGTTCTCTCTTAAATGATCAGCATTTGAGTTCTGGGTGCTAATGAGTGAGGGTTAGCCAGAGGAAACTTGGGTGAGGGGAGGAAAAGATCGAATCATTCTCCAAGGGAGGAAATAAGCCTCCAAATACAATCTCAATAATTTTTAGAAGCCAAATTATGTTTTAATCAATGCCTCCAGAATAAGCTAAAGAAGCCCCACTGAAGTTCCCAGCTGTAAGAGTAGAAGTCTGGTTTCACATTTGCATGATTTTGAAGGTCAAATGCCTGCTATCCAAGTCTTACTGATCCATATGGACTAGAAATGCCACAATATGCAATCATCATGAAGGCAGATTGTCTCCTGTAAATCTGTCCTTTCTGTAACACATTCAAAATGTACCGTATTGGCTGGATTATAAATCCTTTCAGGAAACGCAGGCACATTTGTAGAAGAAGCAGCTTCATGTTGATGGATGATGGTGTTGGCTTTCGACAACCATTGAAATAATTTATCATATGTGTGAATCTGGTTTTCTTGTAACCAGGCATACCTGTAACTCAGAATCCTGTTCCAGAACTAAGTAAAATTACCTATGGGATGCTCCCATGTTTTCTGTAAATATGGGACCTATAGCTTTTGTATTATTCTGGATCCCAACTTCATTTGCTAAGTAGAAATTTACTTAAGTGAACCCTTAAAATTTGAGAATGCATGTATGAAAGGAT
The DNA here is from genome assembly GCA_004026585.1 of Noctilio leporinus. Lineage (NCBI taxonomy): Eukaryota > Metazoa > Chordata > Mammalia > Chiroptera > Noctilionidae > Noctilio > Noctilio leporinus. The sequence continues at coordinate 133,361 of PVIW01004330.1, forward strand.
TCTTCTTTACAAATTTTATGTACATTAAATGTCTTAGTATATTTAAAACATTACTGATTTTATAACTTTTGACACACATTTTCAGGAAACTAGCCATTATATATAAGATGAAAGGTGGATTTGATAGCAATTCCAAGCATTTCATGGTGCTATATACAATTAATAATGTTCATTTACCTATTTTTACGTATCTTCTAGTGTGTATTAAACGTAACTGAAGTCAACAACTTCCACTGTCCTCTAAGGAATTTGCCTCACTTTGTTTGCAAAAATAAAAATGTTCCTTCTCTCTTAGAAATCACATGCCTTTTATAGCATTGATAAAATTAATATTTTCTATGTTATGAATACATCTGTAGGTCTATTCCATGAACACTCAGCAACTACTTATAAAATTGATGAATTCTAATTTCAATTGCTTGATGATATTACAGGACATGAGTATTAGAAGGGATTGCTTTCTACATAACTACACTTAAAAAAAAATAAAATAAAACAGAGAGACTGAGGTTCAACTTTAAATGACCAAATAAAAGCAAATGATAAGTTTGTGGCTGCCTTGGAGCCAGGGCTACAACTTGACTTGGCTCTCAAATTAGTGTGTATGTATTTCCTACCATGTTGCGATGACTATCAACCTAGTAAAAGAATACTATTTTTATAACCAAAATCAATTGCTTTTCCATACACTAACAATGAACTACCAGAAAAAGGAGGTAAAAAAGCAATCCTAGCATCAACAGCAATAAAATACTTAGGAATAAATTTAACCAAGGATATTAAAATCTGTACCTTCAAAATCATAAAACAGGAAAAACAATGGCAACAGAGTAGGGAGCAGTGCTGATGGTGTTCTCGAGTACCAGAGCGGCAGGAGATGTCTGCACGACCCTAAGAATTGGAGCGGGAAGCATCTGGACTCAGGAGAGCACAGCTCAGAGGCAGCAGAGACCTACAGGAGAGCAGGTAAGACAGTTCCAAACCTGCCGGCCAAGGTCGGCTCTGAGCAGTGGGCGGCTCTACCCAGAGGGATATCTTTAGCTCCAGGCTCCCTAGCAACTAGAAAGCTGAGCAGTGAAGTGTGGGCAGTGAGGGCAAATGCTGGAGGGAACAAGGAATTGAACTCCTGCAGGGGAGGGACTGTGTGAGAGCCTCACTCTGGAGACTGAGAGAGAGGAAGCTCCTCACTGGGCCAGAGGCTGAAGAGGAGAGTCCTGCGGGGAGCAGGAGTTGGGGAGCAGGGAAGTGAACTGGCTGGGGCAGCGATAGGGCCAAAAATGGTGCTGCTGGGCCACCGGGGAGAGGGCAGCTGGGAGCCTCAGCAAGGGGGGAGGCCCAACACTGTGCACCCCCACCGGCAGCAGGCTCCTACAAAATCTCGAAACTGTGCATCAGGAACTTGCAGCTGGTGCAATTGGCATGCCCATTGCAGGCAACAAAGGTTCCTTGAGGAGCTAGAAGGGGAGGAGTAGTGTCAGCCGAAGGGCTGTGCTGCGGACCCCCTGGTGAGCCAGGCAGGCTTCACAGAGGTGGCGGTGAAAAACTCCTCAAAGAGCTGCGCTGCTTGGAGGGTTAGCCTTTGCCCCAGGAAGCCAGGCACTGTTAGCGGACAGGGGCCACCTCCTCTGGGAGCTGTGGGGGCAGGGCCAGCCATCACAGGAGCCAGCAAGGTTGCAGGTCACCCTGCATTGGAGCCAGGTGCCCATGGCAGGCAAGAACCTCTTCCAGGAGCTGGAGAGGGAGGAGCAGCCATAGACACCACAGAAGCACCCTGCAGGTCTTCACACAGAACCAGTGAGAGAAGGGAGGGCCCCAAAACACCAGAAGCGCAGAAACCCAGCTAGGCTACTGGAAGCCCAGCCTACCTGGGGGCTGACACTCAGAATCAACCCTGACTGTGACAGCCATAGGGCCTGCCACTCCAAGACCCCACAGCTAGACTGTAGACTGCAGAGACCTGACCAAGGAAAAGAGGCAGACTCAGGAAATGGATCGCTGCTAATCTCAAGCACCTCAGTTACACCGAGAGTTACATGAACTATTAATCCCTAACATATCCTTTTCAAAAGTAACTTCCAAGCCTCACAATTAGTGCATTTTAAGCAAATACTGTTTATACCATAGTTTATCCCAACTCACATATTTTTACTCCTCTCCTATCTCAATCCACCTAAATACCCAAGACCCTCCTTCTACTCTTGACTAAAAAAAGCCTACTCACTCTCCTGCTACAACTCATTCCCAGTCCTCAATCTAAGTATTCTTCCCCTCCCCAGCCACCTAAACCCTTTCTTTCTTTCTCTTTCTTTCTTTCTCTTTCTTTCTTTCTCTCTTTCTTCCTTTCTTCCTTTCTTTCTTTCTTCCTTCCTTCCTTCCTTCCTTCCTTCCTTCCTTCCTTCCTT